>VZTU01003690.1:19901-51206 GCA_013400835.1 Zapornia atra | reverse complement strand
CCCCCCTGCCCACCACCCATCGCAAGACTTGTATTGGAAAAAACTTGTCAGAGACGGGTCGAGGTTCCCTGTGCAGCTATTTTAACCCCGTGCGGGTCTCAAAGGCAGGGCAGCTGCCTTTGGGCTNTTTTTTCTTTTTTAATTTTTAAAATTTGTATTATTATCACCGGCAATAACCATAGTCATAAAAGCCTCATTTAGTAGCAAAGGAACAGAACGATATATGAGGAAACCCTAATTATCAATGGTTTCGATAGTAAAATCTGCAAACTAATATCTTCCTGAGACCACATTTTTTATTATGAAATGGGTGATAAAGCAGAGATAATTCTAAATCCAAACACATATTATATGAAATAGATAAAGCCAAGATAAAAATTAATAGTGACCTTGCATGCCTGGATATAAGAAATATAATCAAGCATATATATCAGTCATGGCTGGAAAAGGACAGGGAGATGCCCACAGGTGAAAGATTAATTTACAGAGTTCTAAAATGTGTTCAAAATAAAATCTGTGGCATCTCTCTTCTCTCCCTTGGCCTGATTTTCAATGTTTTCGTTATTGCCTGTCTGCAAAATGCTACCTTAAAACATGCTCCTAACTTGCATTAAAAAGAAAGATACCATCTTTTCTTTTTTCTTCTACCTCCTTTATTTACAGGCTATTTAAGTAAAGGCACAACTCTCTGTGTCTCTATAATTTTTTGCAACTATCTCTGCTATTTATTTCATTTTTACAGCTTCTAAAATGTCAGGTGCTACCCTCGAAGACCTTGCCTGTATTAATCAGTTTTCTCTCCGGAGAGGTTGTCCAGAGTTTGAAGCACACAAGGTCTTGTCTTAATGCTTATATGAGTAGTTCTGCCCTTGGATATTATTCTCATCTTCATGATACTATGCAAATCAACAGCTACTTCCCTGTGCTTCCAGCTAGGACTTCTGAATATAGCGTGAGTAGCTGGAAAATAGCTTATAAAGGGGTGTGAGCACCAGAAATATAAAAGTTGAGCCATAAGCATATCTGTATGTGTGTGTATATGTATGTATGTGTTTTTAGATATGTGTGCTAGTCATATACTGTAGTTTGAAAAGTGAATCTGTGTAAATCAATGCATTTATTTAGCTCTCTCACCAACTCTCTCCCTGAGTTAACACCCCAGCACACACAATGCTAGCGAAGGTGATTATCTCTGCTAGCATAATTCCTCCGTAACATCTGCTTTCGCCCATAACACTCCACTAATTTTTCCCTCATTTCATTACACATAATTTTCTTTCAACACAATCTACATGTATTAAGTGGTAATGACTTTCCAGTTAAGAGCAAATCGACGCCAAGGGACCCCCCCCTCGATTGCCTGCCGTGCCTGACTCCGGCTATTAAAGATAAATTTGGTGCCTCAGAAAGCTGCAGTAAGCTAATCAATCAATTAAGCGGTTAGGACATACATTATCAAAATTCCACAGTGTGGGGGTGCATGAGAGCATGCTGATATACTTGGTATGATTTTAGGAATAAAAAAGAAAAAAATTCCAGCTACTAATGAATACAATTTGAGGTTGAAAGTCAGTATTTAGTGTCTTCTGAAATGAAAACTCCAGCTATTATGCACCACCGACAGCAACTTTGGTGTCTATGCTTGTACAATTTCCATCGCAGCTTTTATACCTACTGCAGTTTACTAGTGATACTAGAATGAAGCTGATGACAGAGTAAAATCTATTTTTAAATGATATGAGCATTCTGGTGTAGCATAAAGTAATGCCATTCACAGTTAGGCTGGTTGTTCTGTCCCTAACTTGTCATTGTGTCTCTGGGTACTGCCACAGCCCTAGAACAGTGATTAATATTCTGTATTATGTGCATTGCACAAAGGTGGTTTAAGGACAGAATGGCAGCCATCCCATCCCGTTGTGTTGAGTTTTATATGCAATAATGCTTTATTTTTCTTTCTGAGTTTAATTTGGAGCAGGGGGGAGGGTATTTTAAACCAGTAAAACAGATTCTAAAATAAACTGAAAAATGGCTTTGGCTTTCTTGTTTTCTAAAAAAGCACTTCCTATGGAACTGAAATCCTTTGCAGGACTTACAAAAGAGCTTCAACCCAAGCAGAAAAAGTTAAGTTCACCGATAATCAAGTTATATTTGAGTGCAAAGAAATAGGATAATTTCAGCATGATAAATAATATCAATAACAGCAATAAATTATTTCTATGTTTTTCTTTAATATCTTTAGCATTGTGTTGTTCTTTATATTGAAAAATGCCTTAGCCAGCTAAGGGCATTTATTTTAAAATGTAGTAATATTTCCTCTTGCATTATGATGACCAGCCTGTGGGCCAGGATTTGGCCAAATGCTAAGGAAACTGAAGCAAAACCCCAAACACCATAAGAATTATATGAGATATCTTTATAGCTATGCCAAGGCAAATACAAAAGACTTAAATAGAATTTCAGAGCAGAATTCTAAATAGGACAAAATATGAAAAAAAATAAGTAAAACTTCTATTTAAACTAATCAGTAAATCTATAAAATATAAAATATAAATGGATCATTAAAGGCTTTGTCAGTTACTTTTCCTGTCAGTGTTAAGCATTTTGCCTAAAGCTTTGTTATCAGAGTATTGTAGTTATCAGATGAAATGACATGGCAAAACTCTCTGCTTACTTTTCCAGAGCATTTTCCCCACTTTCTGCAAATCACATTGGAGCATATTCAGTGCATACACTTCCATAACATCTTTTTACTGTCTAAATAAATATTCTTTATCAAAAAAAGAAGCAGGTTGTCAAAGACAAAAAAGGTTGTTTTGTTTTGTTTTAAAGTATAATACAAATAAAAGAGGTAACTCAGTGCCTTTTTTCTGATGTGTTTGCAGAAGGCAAAAATGTCATGAATAAACTCTAAAAAGAGCAGTGTAAATGTACACGGTACATGCAGAACACTTAATCCAAGCCCTGAACATAAAATATAATTACAGAGTGTTAATAATGGCAACTATAGTGAAATAAAAAAGCTACCCACAGAGACTATATAAGTGCATCCTTCAAAAAACCCCAAACCAGCATGTTTCAATAATATGACTCTGTCCTTTCCTTAGTAGCATTCTTCATTGACTAGGCTGATAATGAAAAGGTGTCACAGAGATTCACAGTTTAAAGTTGTATTTTCTTCCTTTCTTTTGTGCTGTTTCTTCCCGTTTATGGCTGTTTCCCTGCCTTTACTCTGTATGGGGGTATGAAATATTTCAGAGCTACATTTTTGTGTGAGATGTAGGGCAGAATTTGACTTTATTATCATTACTAAGAGCATGCAAGTATAAGTTTATTCAGTTGAAAAAGACACAATGATGTTGTTCTTCTTGAAACAGCTATATTGGCTTTTATAGGATTTTTAGTGCAGGCTTCTTCATCTGTCCTGGATTTGATAGGTACTCAATCAGCTGGAATTTTGTTTTGTTTTGTTTCTTACCCATTCTCTTTTTTGGAAAAAAATCATTCTGATTTATCTAAAAGCACATCAAAACATCTTTATCAGTTCGTAGTGAGTAAGAAATTCCTTTAGATTAAGGGAGGAGGGGGGAGAGGAGGGAAGAGAGGCAAACAATAAAAAAAGCTCAGACCAATCCAGTTTGCCTTCTCATTTTGTGTAGTGCATGTAATGACTGAACTTTTGACTTTAAAGTTTTTCTCTGGTGCAGCACTGTGGAAAAAGAAACAAACAAACAAACAATCAAAAAAGATCCCTTGGTGCAAAGATGGGTCTAAGGCAATACCTGGTGTGGGGAAATGTTTTTTTAGGTTCTGTTTTTGGTGGGTTTTTTTGGGGTTTTTTTTGTTGTTGTTGTTTACTTGAAGCAGATAAAACACCCACCTTAAACCCGCCCTCTATTCAGTTCAGCAGCACCTCCATACTCCAATAAACCGTTTTCATTCCATCTGGCGTGCGTTTGCTCTGAAGACATTTTCCTGTCAATCTCTCCTGCCACATTAAAAATCTGTCATTACTATTGCATTGCCGCCTGGCTCCTGAGATTTGTCTGACTGCTTTATTGCTCCTCTCATTTTTTTTTTTTCTGCTACAGCCGAGAAGCAGAAATAAAGGTTTGTTGTTGAAACATGGCCGCAAGGAAAGTAGGAGGCACACATCTGTCAAGGTATTACCTTTCTTCAACCAGGGATTAAGGTGTTTTACTGCTCTCGCTACTGAGCAGTCACACTGAATAAATTTTCTCAGTAGAACATAAAAATGAACTCATACATTTTGAACTGGGTTTCATTCTTTCAAGCCAACCCATATAATTATGCAATGGCATCAGTGTTCAGGGGGAAAAAGAAAAGTCAGAAAGGTTTGTGTGTGCCCCCCTTCTCTCTCCTGCACCACCCTTCACATTTACATTATTTAAATGCTTATTAGGAGGGCAAGACTGAGGCAATCAGTATTGGGGAAAGAAATATGGTTTTTTGCTCTTCCTCATTGCTCTTACTGGACCCTTTGCAAGGTCAGCTAGGGTACGGGGCTTTAATCCCCATATTTTGTTTCTGTGCTCACAAAATATGCCTGGCTGTGAATATGCACTGTTAATTCACGTTGAAGTCAGTCAGTAGAATTGTGATTTCTGAAACACTCTTTCCAAAGAATCTGGCAATATTAGGTGCTGTGGATCCTTCCCATTTCTGCTGTAGGCATTAACTTTATTGTCTCAATGGTACAAATTAAAACAATATAAAAATATAACTAGTGGAAGTGGTTGTTAGACCCAGACAGAGCATGCCAGACCATGCTCCACAGTCTTCTGCTGGACACTCCTGCACCATCCTCTCAGTCCAGTCACATAAAGTCAGATGTCTAAAGCAGAAGGGGTTGTCTCACAAAATAAACACTAGGTGTAGGCAAATGAAGGATCAAGACAAATACGCCTGTGAAGGGGAACAATATAAGCTGCTTTATATTTTGTTGTGGGTTTTTTTTTTTTCTGAAAAAGAATAATGCAGCTTTTAAGGCTGAGAAGGCCCAAGGACTAACCACCAGTGAGGGAACCATAAACTTCTCCAAACTTTAAGCAGAAAGTAGTTAGGAAGGTACTACGTGGAGTCGGAAATCACAGCTCCATCACTATGAAGGCAAATGGAGCCCCAGATAGCTCTGCAATGTATTCCCGTTGTCAGTTTGACTTGCTCTCTGATTTGCAGTAGGATTGCTGCCTCCTAAATGTCCACCATCTCTCTTCTCAGACTCCATCTTGGAGCGAGACAGATACCTCCCACCAAAGATGCCAACTTGTGTCATTGCTGACTGACATATTTATTTAGCAGTAAGGTAGCTCAGTTCAGCAGAGAAATATTAGGACCTGCAGTTCTACTGAAAAAGTGCTGCTTGAACAAAAGCAAATGAGCTATCCCACAGGTGAGCAGATAATTTGTTCACTTATCCCAAGGAGTTCCTCACAGTGTCCCAAGGAGTTCCTCACAGTGTCCCAAGAAGTTCATAAATCACCGACACATTGGTTCAGTACTGCATTGCCCCAGCCTTTACTTTCTGCTGGCTATTGGCTATTTTCCATCCATTTCAACCCAGCGAAGACACAAGGAAAAGTGAGCATTGCAAAATCTTACACTCCTCTCCCTCTTCCCACCTCCTTCCCAGAGCTAAATTGCATGACTGAATTTACAGCTTTCTTATGCCAGGACATCACCCAGGAATGCAGTGGGCTGGAGCAGGAGGCAAAGTTCCATCCTATACTATTTCCAGGGTTTAATTCTTTAGAGGAAGGGACCATCTTCCTGTTCTGTTAGTAGAGCACCTTGCATAGTGGGGGATTTGGGATTGCTACACAGTGCTTCGGTGCAAATTATAAATAATAACATGCCTGTGGAAATAGAGTTCTTTCAACATACATTTTTAACAGTATCTCTCAATGTGTCTTTTTATCTTAGACTGGATTTGCAAGATGTTGACTCATAGGATTAAACATGTAGAGTGAAACAATTGGTGCCGAGCACCCTATGTCTACTCTGCATGTCTTTCGATGGGGTTACCTTAAACTTGTTTTAGTATGATCCCATGGGCTGGATGCCCATCAGCAAGTGGGGTACATTCGGTGTCCTTCCAGAGTACAACTTCTGGCTTAATTTCATCTGAAAGAAACCAAACCTGTACTCCCTGAGCTCTCTCTGCAGTACAATCCACAGTGCTCTCAAAACATGGGTGTATATGCAGCTGGTGTCTTCTCCAGCAGCCCTAGTGCTTGCTGGATCCTGTGTGACTGGGACTCCTCCACATGCCTCAAGGAGATGTGGTGTTTGGTGGTACAGAGCAGCCGTGCATTAACCTGATAAACCAGGAGAATTCTGCAATGCATATTTAGTGGAACACAAATCATTTGCAGATAATCCACCACAAAAGAGGGAGAAAGAAAGAGATAGGAAGGGAAATATATACCTGTCCTTATTCTTTTCCCTTCTTTTTTCATAAAAGCACTCTCAGTGACTTTGTCCAATGCAACCCTCAGGGAACTCAAAGTCTGTAGAAGAGTCACAGTTGACTGTAAATTCAGATTATTTTCTCAGGTCTGCTTTTTTCTGGTGGTCCTTCAAATCCAAGTTTCAACGTTTTCTTCCAAAAATGTGTTTGTTGGCAATGGCCCTTTACCTACTGACTCCTCCTCTCCTAACATACATAGTTCAGAGTTAAAAATGCTGTCAGTAGTTTTAGTTTCTTTTGCAAAGCCTGTCTGAAGTAGCCAACTGCTTTATACCTTTGGGTGTGTTTAAATTACATATCAGTAGTCAGATCAAAGCTGGCAAATGGCCTCTTGCCAGGATACTTTAAAAGGCGGTTCATATTTGTAGGAGAAAACTATAAGAGGCCAAATTTTCAGAAAATGTGAAGCTAGTGACAGTCCTTTTGGGAACCTCAGAGTTCTTTTTTCTGTTAAACAAAAAGCCATGGCCCCATTTTTATTTAAAGAAGAATTCAAATGAGAATAGTTGAAAGTAAAGCAAACTCAGTATCTCAGTCTTCATTAAACTGACCACTTGATTTTAATTACCCAGGAAAAACATGACAATATATTCCCATGGATGAGGAACCTTCACATCCAATCAAAGCAGCTTGAAGCTTGAATTTAAATATGCATAACTTCTGGTCCACATGGAGGGATATGGTTGATAAGTATCTGAGACGCGGATTTGGGCAGTACAGTTTGATCTGGTTCTTGGAGTTATCTGTCTAACCATGGCTACATCTCATCCGAACAGGCGGTGGCTATCAAAGCCTTATGTGCAATCCCAGTGGAACAAGTCCACTGCATGTGTTATCTTCCTTCTGGGAACCAGCGCCAAATACACAGGGCTTTAATGAGTCAACGACCTGTGCTGCCCACAACACATTAATTACTACCTCCTCTCCAAAAAAAAATAATTTAAGCTGCCCTCACTTGATAATTTTAGCCTACATACTCTCATCCCAATTAGCATAAAGACACTCCCTGCTCTGTTCATCTAGGTCATCCCATCTTTACTTGGTTTTATTCTCCTGGTATCAGTAAAATTAAGTTAGATCCACCTCAGGTATCTATAATTAATGGAAGTCCCTTTCTCTCAGTAAGTCTAAACATATTCATCTTTTCCTTTGCCAATTCACTTACCCACTCTCATATTAGTGCCTATCACACCTTTCCACATAGCAATGTCAGATAGTGCCAACTACCCAAGGACAGATACTGTTTTTAGCAAGGGAAGAAGGTCAGAGGGAGTCTGTTCAACTAGTAAATTTTGAGGGAAAGAAAGCGCACAGAGTGTCCCAGTGTCAAGGCTTGGATTATTTTTTTTTTGCTGAGAAAAGTAAGTTTATCCTGCTCATATCATCTTTCCCTAAAAAAGAGTATATTAACCTCTGCATGGTATGTCCAACAACTGAATCAGAACCACTCCAGCCTGTTAACAAAGATACTGCTTTATTACACTTAGGCAGATACAAATTTAACCAGGGAGTTCCCATTCCCATTAGTGCCAGCCAACACAATAACCTGCTCCCATGCTTGGTCACAGGTCTGTTGAATTGGCGGCTGTACCCATCACTTGAATGCAGCAGGATGGACAGAAAGACATTAGAGGAAGGAAAGACCTCTCCTGATCACAAGTACGCTTTGAGACCTGTTTTCTACCATGGCCCCCCTACATGAACTTCAGCCGACTGTGCACTGCCATTGCTAGTCTGAGGAACCAGGGAGGGCAGCACCTCCCCTGCCATATGCCACTGTCCATAGGAGCAGCCAGCAGCAGGAGTGGTGATCAGGAACAGTGATGTGTACTTGGGAAATCCACACTGGAGCACTCCCAATAAGACTACTGCTCATGTGCTTACAGTTACTCATATGTTGAAGCATCATCTCTGTCACAGCCTCTCCTCTCTCTACTGCCAGGGAGGAAGTACCATGAATGATTGATGCAGAGAGCTGCAGGCAGCTCTCTCTGAGGTCTGTTCGCTTCTACAGAAGGTACACCTGTGGTTTGCCTTGTCTCTTCTGTCTCCCTCTGCCCCCCTTCCCTCTGCATTGCTTCTAGGCTGGGGTTGATGGTCTGAGAAGGTGGATCTTTCCCCTCAGGGTGAATTTGCACTGCTGATGCACAGAGCTCAGTGCTGTACAGCAGAAAGCTGCTGCGTGCTACATTGCAAGCACTGTGGCAGTCACCTAGCAAAGGCTGCAGCTTTTGAATTTTTCCCCCAATATTCATCAAAAGTGATATCAACATTCTTCACTGCTCAAAATCTGTGAGTTCAGGCAATTAGCTTTCTAAAGAATTACAATCAAAATTGGATATTTTTCATCATATATCCCTCCTCCCACCTTAGTTCTATTCCCCACATGCAGACAAGTGCTGTCTCCCTGATGACCTGATTGGTTCACAAATTATAACCAATAAGCTAAAATCTTAATTGGCCCAAATCTTAATTGGCACTGTACATAACCGGGAGGTGTTGAAAAGGGCAAGAGATTACGGGGAGGTATTCTCTCTTTAAACACACCCTGCACACCTCAGATACGATTGCCAACATGTCAAAACAACCCTTCCAACAGACTGAGCTGCAGGTAGCCTTCAGGATGTGTTTTGTTTTGCAAGGCACCGAATACCTGTGAGCCCCAGCCTGTGTCAGGCTGTTTGAGCATCTCTCCGGATGCCTTTGGTGTCTTCCACAGGTGGGGCCTGCGCTGCACTGTGCTCAAATGCTTAGGGGTCTGGGAGGATAGATTGGTTTCCTCCTCAGAAAACAAGGGTCAAGTGCAAAAAGCCCTTCTGGCCACTGATCCCTGTGCCTGCGCATGGTGGCAGCAACAAGTTTCAACATGAAATGTAAGAGCTCTCAGCCCAGCAAAAGTGGCTGCCCTTGTATCTCAGCTCAGCCTGAAATCAGCCTGAGGTCAACTTACCCAGGGAAATGAGTCCGACACTGTGACATTTCCCTCTGGGGGGGACTGTAGTATCTCAAGAGGCACCAGGGCTTGGTGGTTGTTTACCCGTACTCTGCGATGCTGTGTCCTGCAGGGCATATTAAAGTCCATGAAATAATGATGAAGCAGAGGGGTAATTAAAAGCCACAGCGACATTGATCTGCTGAAATTTCAGAGGGAGCTCAGGGCACACGGGGAGACTATCCATCTTACCTCACGCAGGGCCAGCTTGATTGGCCTACTGAGTATTGCAGATGGCAAGGCTCCTCACCTGTGGCCGGGAGGGCTCCCAATGCAGCAGCCCTACTGGCTTCACATCACTGAAAAACAGGAGGATGGAGAACCAGTGGTCACAGCTGCCACAGTCTGTCCTTGCAGAGCAACAGGGAAATTGGTTAAAGATACAGGTCTGCTTTCTACTTCTTATTCTTATACCTGAAAATAGAAAAATCCATGGTTTTTTTACATTAGGACAGCTTCCCCTGCTAACAACCATTAGGTGTTTGAATTTGTTTGCTGTAAGAATTCAGTCGCCACTTAGCATTGATTCACAACTAATTCTTTTGGTTAATACTTTTCATTAGTTTTTCTTTATTTGAAAAACTCCAGAGCACATTCCACATTGACCTCTACATCTACATGTTTTCTAATTTCATTTTCTAATTCAAGGAGGCTAAATAAAACTTAACTTGGGGTTGGTGACTTTCCTTCAGATAACAGGCTTGCTTTCTTCAGTTTGAACTTGGAGTACTTGGGATCATTTCTCAACCTGTAGCTTAAAGATTACAGGTTTCAAACTACTTCAGAAGCTGCCTTTATGTCAGAGAAGTGAGAAATATGGAGCTCACTAAGTTAACAGTGATGCCATAGCTTTCTTTGGTAGCTGGCATCTTCTGTACATCATTATATAATCACAGATTTTTACATTCTTTTTATAAATCCCAGCCTATTTTTTATTCTTTGCTTCCTCCCACTTCATTTGCTACTGACGGCTGCTGCTAAAGTTCCTTTACCTCTCTCAGAAAGGAAGTAGGTTAAGAACAAAAAGAAGAACCCTATCAGATTAAGGCAAACATGTGGGCCCTACTGAGAAATGATGCATCTTACAATAGTACAGGCAAAACAGCTTACTTTGAAGTCTAAATTACTAAATATATCCAGAGACTTCTGTGAGCTGAAAGCAGCTGTCTTCTGCCTATTTTCAGTTGTTGGACTCCTGATGTCCCAAATAACACAGTCTCATAAAGGGTCGAAATTGATGCAATCAGGATAATAAAACCTCCCTGACAAGGCTGCAGTTTATACTTAGTTTATAATTAGGAGTCTGCTGTCTCAGGTTAAGATACTGTAGAGTTCCAATGAATTGTGAAGCTATTCACAGCACTGTGCTGCTACTAAACTAGGAAAATATAATGTCCTAAAAATATCCTCATGTAAACACATCAGAAATGGAAGGATGGGAAATCCAGAAAAAAAAAACCTCTAGAGATGTGTCTTTTGCACAGGAAAATGGTAAGACTTGCAATATTTAGTTTGAGGCTGACAAGGAATTATTATCTTTAAAAATAAAGCAGAGCCTAAACTAGCATGAATTTCAATTACACAAGGGTGTTTTTTTACAATTCAAAGATTATGTGGTCTGTACTGTAAAAAAGACAAGACAAGAAAAGACAGAAGAAAAGAAAAAGATTCCTTGTGACTTCTGATCTAGAGGGCAAATTAATACAGATTTCCGATTTTGGACTGAAGCTCTGATTGTGGTTGCTTCTGTGCACAATGATCTGCCTTCATGGATGAGTTTGTGTAAGTCTAGCCAAGTTTCACTTTTCCATGTCACTATTTGCAGTTTAAAGGACATCCCTTTTTTCCCCAAAATCTGATTGCATTTTTTGCTCCAAATGATTGCTTAACCCCCATTCACAGTTGCCTAAAAGAGTAAGAATTTCATATATCTCTCCCCCTACAGTGAGAAATTAGGATTAGCAGTGTTTCCATAATTACCTGCTATCAGGGCCAAAAATCTGAAGGAACATCAAAACTGAAGAAGTAACTTGTTAAAGACTCATCTGAATTATTGTCTATAAATGTTACTTGAGCACACTTTGGGAATCTTCTAGTCTGAAAAAGCTCAATACTAGAACTAAATCCTTGACAATTCTATTGTACTCCAAGTGTTCTCATGAATAAGAGTATTCCAGAATTAAGTTGGGTTTAGTTTTTTACTTTCATCTAATTTGGAATATGTCATATAGGTTACAGTATCTGAAGATTTTTACCTTTTCATGTGCATAGTAATGTAACATTTTTGGTCATCGACATTTTTTTCTTAGTTTCTATTTATCGTAAATTACATTAATCAGATCTAAGACACCTAAATGCAATTTCACGTTTATACAGTACCACACTCATTCTCTGAGCTAAGAGTGTGAACTGCATTCAGATTTTATGTCCAAAATTTCCAGCCATCCAAATTTAAAAATCAAAAATCTGGTGTAAAATTACGTTATTTTTAAAACTTATCTTAAATAGTGGCATAAGAAAAATATTTTGCTGAACCTTTAAGGGTTCATTTTTCCCCATTTTGTCAAACAGGAGAGTTAGAAATACAAATAAAATAAAATAAAATAAAATAGGTTTTGTTCCTTTTATTCCTATAGGTGTTAGTAACAGCTCCAAAAATGTCATGATTCCTGATGAAACCTGAAAAATTGGCTACATTGCCAGTTTAGCTGTCCATGGTGGAAAGGCTTGCAGCATTGACTTCTACTCTGTGTTAATACTTACTGTTCCTTAGAGCAGAGTGGGCTGGAATTAGGGACCTGATTTGTAATTGACGGTCAAGCTCAGTATTTTGGGTGGCTGGGGCACTGTGCTATGTCAATTTTCCATGCAGAGATGGCTAAGGTGTGCTGAATGTGCACATTTCTTTCAATGTAATTAGCCCACTGCTTCCTTTTTGCTGATGCATCCAGGGTCCTCCATTGGCACTGTGTTTACAGCTGGTAAGTGAGGACCTTTTCTCTGAAAATTTCTTTAATTAGTTCATAGAGGAAGCTTTGCAGTGCCACTAAAAGATGCATTTATACAGGCATATTCATCTCTCAGTAGCCTAAAAAAGATTTTTCAAAAGTTAGCCATAAACATTCAACTCCTAGGTGGAACCCATGGGAAATGTTCAGTTGCCTGCAAAAGCAGTTTAAAAATTAGCATGTCTGCTCCTGCATGTTATGTTCAGTTTCTTTCTTACCTTAGAAGGAATGAAACTGTGGACTATGAAGGCCAAATCTTATTGTGCTACACAAAACTGCCTCCAAAAAGTCAGGAATGGTAAGAATACTGGTTTCACATTTACAGCACCTATTTTTCTCAGAAGAATTCTCCCAGAACACCAGATTTTCCTGCTGAGCCAGGTCAAGTGCCTCTGGAGAGAAACACCTCAACACATGCACAGAATGAAGGCTCTAGTTGAAAAAGACCAAACTTTCATATGTAATTTTTTTATATATCAACTAGGTTTCATATTGGATCCAGAGTCCCATGACACCTTGCAGCTTATGTTTTATCTGTCACATTGTTATAAACCAATAAGAAATATCCAGTAGTTTATAGATTTCAGCTAAAGACAAATAAATAAAGTAAAAATGTGCTAAACCAACATATTTTAATAACGATAGTTTGAAAATTAAGAGGTAACTCCAAAAATTAAGACATCTAAGTCATGCTCTCTTATAGACTGATCTAAAGTTGACGGACAAGCCACTGAATTTCTCTCTGATTTAGAAAGTCCCCATCTGTGACATTTCCAGAGCTTCCATAAAGATGTTGCAATCATGATAATTTGGGGAGGTACAGAAATAATAGGGTTTATTACCAATATTATTTGTATACATTACTGGTTCTAGGCTTAACTGAGGCTGCGTACAGAATGCACTGAGAAATGCATAGTCCTGTGCTGCTACGAGTTTCCAGGCTGGAAAGAGACAAGAATGGCATATTCCTCCTATGGCCTTTCTTTCACATATAGTGAACTGAGAAAAGTTACTCAAACACTGCGGAATAGCACCAGAAATACATGGAAGATCTGTGGATTGAGAATTGACAGATAAAGTTCCATTTTTGTGTTTCAGCCTCTACTTCATTAAAACACAACTCCCCTACAGTCTGGGTTCTCTGTACTCACCACAATGCTGGCAAGGCATAATATCTCTCTGACAAATGCCATGTGTTTAATGGCTTTGTGACTGTATCGACTGCATCAGTAAGGATATGATGCTTACCATACAGAGAAGGTCAAGATTCCCTGGTAAGGATGGAGACTCCACTGCCCTGAGGACTTCTGTGTTTATTTCATACCACCTCTGTGCTTCCTAACTGTCTTCCTTTCAGGGACTCAACAGGAATCTGAGCTTTCCCTCCTGAGATCATCAATCCCAGACCTTAACTGACCAGAGAAGCTAGCCTGAACTCTGTGTCTTCATCCTACAAATGAGTCCCTGTAGTTCATGGAACCCACCCACCCAGACTTAGATGAAAGACTGATAAAGGGGTGAACAAACATTCTTGTGCTAATCTGCCGTGCTTGGTATAGTCTCTTAGGTGTATGTGGAGTTATATCAATGGAAACCTGTGGTTTGTTATTAATAAGCTCTGGTCCTGGAGGAGAGGAGGTGGGGCGAGCAAAGAAACAAGAGGGGAGAAAAAACCCAGATGGGAAATGAACCTGTGTATCTCTCATGGGAAAATGCATTTCAGTCATCCAGGCAACAGCCTAGCCCATGGAAAAAAAATGTTCTTTCCAGCTGTTATACCAAAAAAAAAAAAAAAAAAGACAAATGCATAAATTGAGCATATTTTTATCACATCCTTTCTCACAAATTACTTGCTACATTCATGTTTCTTATGAGGAGCCATTTTTAATATTTAAACAGTCATACACTTCTCCAAAAAGTGTTTCCTGAAAAACTGAAACCATTATTATGTTAAACTCCCACAGTTTGGTTTAAATATATCTTTAAATACTATTAAAGAACAATCATTATATAGGTTTATTTCTTATGAGTGGAAAGCAGAAACCATCAATGAATCATATTATTCCTCCAACTGTAACAAAAACATGATCAACTACCACAATAACAAAAAAATGTATGCTCACTGTATATCTATTTTGCAGACAGTTTCCTGCCTTGAAATCTGCATAATGAGTAAAGCCGTGGCAAGTGTAATATGCTATTATATATCTGTAGCTATATATCCATCTGCTGTGGATAGCCAGCCATTCTTGGTCCAGTGCATTGCTCCTCCTCCAGGTACGGGTCCTGGCTGTCGTGTACAGCATCCCTAAACATGTAAATAAAGCTACAAATTCTAAGATCTGCTCCTGAAAATGTTGCCAGATATACAGAACTTGATATTTAAATTATTTTATTGTCATTCACTACATGTGTTTTTGCAGTTAAAACCAATGGTTTTGGTTGTAGAAAGTATTTTCAGCTGTATGCTTCTTTGCAGAGGGAAGTGACAATGGGACATGACTAAGGGAAGAGAAAGATTGCAGGAGATATGGGGAAAAAAACACAGAAAAAACACCATGAAGATCAATATTTAATCTATAATTATGGGTGTACAGTATGTACTGTGCATTTTTTAAATTTAACTTGGCTTTTACTATTACTCAGTAGGAGGGGAACAGATACTGAGAGCCCTGGATAGCAACCATAAGAAGCATGTTTAAATACACATATTTTCAGGAGATCTATGACTACAAGAAGGAATGGATTGTAGTCTTTCTGATCTTCTTTCATGTTGGAAAATCTGAGAGCTTTACCTGAGAGATTTAGTTTCAGGTAAAAGAATTTGTAAAATACCTTCCAAAGTTTATGCTGCATAGCATAGCAGTGCACATGAAAAAAATGTTAGCATCACCCTGGTCTTGAATAAAGCAACAACATGCAGTTCATTTTTCACAATGGAAATACTGATGATATAAAGTGTTATAAATAAATATGAAGTCAGGTCTCTGTGTAGGAAAGCCCCCATCCTCTTTATTGGTTTCAGTCAGGAAGCGTGCAGGTAGCACAGACTCTTAATTCTGCTCAAAGAGTGCTAGAAGAAATTACAGTATTCCTGGCAGCTCGTATTCATCATGAGTTTAACAATGCTTTGAGTGTATGCATATACATATCTCCGTGTGCATGTGAGCTTATATGGGCATTTATATGCCACTTCCAGTTTTTCTGAAGGCCTTTGAAGTTAGCTGGCCAGAAAAGATTAGGCACCAGGGGGAGGAAAATTATTTTAAGAATTTTAAAATTATATCATCAGGTATCATCTGCTTGCTAATGAAGCTTCAAAGATATTTCCAGGGCAGAATTCTGCAGATTGCTCCAGAGAAAGAGTCCAACGGTCTATCTAAAGACCTTATTCCATCATTAATGAGTGGTTAACCCCAGCATATTTGAACTTGGACTACATGACCAGTCGTCAGTTTTCACTAACAGTTTTTTTTTTGATCCTGAAAATCTGTAGCCATGTCATCAGCTCCTTCTTAATTATACCGTATTCTTTACATCTGTCCTGCTAAATAACTCTAATTGAAATAGCACCGGCGTGAATTTTCGTAATGTTCCCCCCAAGACATCCCGAAAGTGACTCACACGAGAAAACAGACTGAAGTCACAGCTGGAAGCACGTCAAGGATCATTTCCATTTTTACATGATTAATTTGAATTTAATATCTTAAATCAAAACCTGATTAATTTAAATAAAATTTTGATGGTGCCCTGCTTCTAATATACATTGCAGTAATTAGATTCAGCTTAATGTGATTTTTTTACATAATTAAAAAAAAGAGTAAGTCAAGTGTAACAATGCGGAGTTGGTACAAATCTGTCCATATATATACATATACATACACAGACACACACATGGGAGTTTGCTGAGACGTTGCTCAGGTACAGGGAAGATCACAGCTGGATGCCTGTGCTATAGCTCAGTTTATGGCTTATGTAGAATATTCCACTTCTATTTCACTGTAATGTGAATAACTGTTCTTTAAAAAAAATTTTTTAAATAGCTGAAATCAGATTAGTCCATAAGAAAAAAATATTACAAATGCAATAGCCTTGGTGAACTCATCAGTCCTAGTTCTTCCCAGTATTTGATCAACTTTTATTCAGGAATAGCTCTGTGTATACTATAAGTGAACACTTGGCTTTTTTTTTCCCCCAAAACACCTGCAGCTCACAGGCTGCTGTTTTTCATGACGCTCACAAAAATTCTTTATAAAATAAATTGATACTGCATTTTTACAGGTGCTCCCCCTGACTGTCTCTGGTTTTATAAAATGTTCCCATGCACTGTACAAGAAATGTAGGGAGCAAGCAGCAATGAGTATTGGTTAGGGTCAGATGAAGCCTGCCTCTACCGCATACCGGACCCTTTACTATACTGCTTGTGATCAATGACTGTGGCTGAAAATGGGCAGTGCTAGCAAGTAAAACATTGCAAGCTGCACTGCAGGTGTCACAGTAATATTTCAGATGTTCTGAGCTTCTTTGCAGGAGAAGAAACTACAAACAGGCTGAGCAATGTGTTCCCCTGCAGCTGAAGATGCAACAAAATAATGCAGGTAGGACAAAATCCTGAGGAAAGCACAGATGGAGTGGAATTTTTAGTTTTGTGGACTTCGGATTCGTTTTTTAGTCGAACGATTTAGGTAAAATCTGCTTTCTTTAAGGTTAAAATATCCATTTCATTACTATAAATAATCCTTTATGTAAAAATAAAATAAAGCAACAAAAAATTCCATAGACAAACATAGACAAAAATGGTAGGCACATCCTTGTCCTAAGTGCCCAAATCGCTTGTCAAATTATGCTTCAATAATTACATCTTTCTTCAACAAGACAGTGAAACATCAACCTGACTTTTCAGCATGGAGTAATCCCAAAGTACTTCAACCCCCTTGACTTCAGAAGAACTCTCTACCAGCTTTAAAACGCTGGGCATGTGCTTATCTAGTAGTAAATCTGTATTAAACAGAAGAAAATGATGCAGAGTGAAAAACTCCTTTCCTGCCTGGGGCTAACTGCTTTCAGGGAGGTGCATGCACTGTTCATCCTTTTATGAGGTCAAGTAAAATCATTCAGGTGTATATGATAGCATCCAACTTTCCAAAAGCCTTTATATACACAATGTTATAAATATTGTGTAATGGCACACAGTTAATTTTTAATTTTAATTTTTCTTTGAAAGAAAATTCGTCCTTGTGGGTGAAGCTGGTGGATCTTTGCTGGTAACAGACATATCAGATGGTCTGGACATTGTCCCTGTCTTAAAAAAAATCACTGTACAAAAGAAAGAAAAAAGAAAACCCCACAACAAAACAGGAGATGGGCTCAAGTCAGTATTCAGCCAGCAAGGACAGGTTAAATGCTTCTCAACAGAAATGAAAAAAAGCTCACAAGAAAATTGAAAAACTGGCAAAGATAAACAGAATCATAGTCAAAAAATATGCAGAGAGAAGGATGGGAGCCTGATTTACAGACAAAGCCATGAATCAGATTTAGCTGCTGAAAAAACTCTACATTATAAGGATTGACAACTATGTTTATTTTTCAGGCTCTTAACTTTCTTTTCACGTCACTGAAATTGTCAACATGTTTATTTGCATGCAGCCTCAGATCATCACAAAGTCATCATCATGGCAAGGGCTCCTGCGCCAGCATACTTGGTCTCCTCAAATTTACCTGTGGATCACTGTAAATGTGTAGACACAAATTAAACTTCTTCAGCTTGACCAGCCAGCCCTCCGTGAGTGTTAGTCCTGTGGATTATGTAGACAGAAGCTAGTGAAGTTGAATACTGATTCCAAGGAACTTGCTTATTTATTATTCATCACAGACAAGTAATAATAATAAAATGCCACTTTTATCTTACAGCTAAAACTTCTGATGACAATCAACTTTTTTTTTCCTTCTAAATTTAGGTTTTTCTCAATATCAGCTACAATATGGTCCAAAAATAACAGCATAGTTACTATCTGGGGAGAAGCTACTTTACTGCATATATTCTTATTCAGAAGTTAAAGTCAAAACAAAATTAATCGGGAAGGGTTATCTATAATGAATCACCATTCATTTCAGAAAAAAATATCTTTGCCAGCAGCAGAAGGAAAGTACTTTCAAGCAGTTACATTAGACTATAGACTCCAAGGAGAAGATTACAGATCTTCCATATTCAGCAACATGAATCAAAACTCTTAGGAACTAGTCTAACTTTCTTTCTTTCTTTCTTTTTTTTTTTTTTTATTGCAAGGCAGCAGGGATTGCTTTTTGTATAGGCTATGATTTAGATGGCTAATTGAAAGTAAGCAGTGGTGAGCTGCTTCCTTGGTAAAATATTACCAAGACAATCTTATCTGAGTTTACAGAGTTATTTTCAATTTGTAAATGCTGTATTCATTTCTACCAGATAAAACACCTTTAAAAATCCTAGACCCAGGCATGACTGGATTACTGTTGCGACCGCTCTGCACTGTTTCACCCCACACAAATGCCTTCCACCCCACAGATACATATAAACTTTGTCTCCCTATGAATAGTTTTACTATTTAAAAAAACCTCAATCCATTTTATGGTAAATAAATTTAATGATATACTGAATCCTCATAACTCTGAGCTGATGTCACCCTGCCAGTTACCTGCTCTGCAAGAGAATCTCCCTCATTAGAGCCTACACCTTTTAGAATCTCACCTTTGCAAATTTACCTCTTGCCTATAACATGAAGAAAATACTGGGTTTTGTTTAACCGTTATAATAGATGTAAATTAATGTTTTGCCATTGTTTGTTGCTGTAATCATAGAGGCAAGTGTATGTTCCTAACAGCTATCTTATTTTCAATTTGCAAAGCACACTGTGCTTAATCCCATGAGGCAGCCTGTGGTTCTAGATATGAATTTAAAAAGGTAATTAGACCAGTGCAGGGGGTTCTCCCTGAGATAGGAAAAGCAGGCTCCTGCCAGGTCCAGAGGGGTCTTTAAGAGGTCCCAGACTGGTCACAGTTCTCGTCCTAGTTTATTACTTGTTTCCATTGTGTGAAACAGCTTATTTGTTCATGTAAATTTGAATCATGTTGATACTAGTAGAAGGGGTTTTGTTGCCTCTTTTTTTTTCTTTTAATCTCGAAAGGTCACAGAGTTGATTTTTGGTGACTGGCAGCAAGCTCTTTTTTTTCCCAATGATCTCTGCATTTTTACAGTCAAATAGATAGTAAAGGAGACATATTGATAAAAGTTTTAATGCATCTCTGGTGGGTGGAAGTAATTTTAAATATCATACAATCATCATTAAGTCATCTATGTAAATTAAAAGTACTTGTCAACCTTTTGTATGGCAAGAAATAGCACTGGTTGCTTTACATCTCTGCTTTCTTTCTCTTTCTTCTTTTCCCTTTTCGCTGGCTGTAGCACACTGCATATCATACAGATGATCTACTTCCTTTATGGTTTTGTGAAGAACTTCTGTAGAGAGGATCATACACCTGGGTAAGACAGTGTGTGATGAGTAAGTAGTGATAGGACAAGGTTAAATTAATCTCTTATGAAAAATGCTCAAATTCATTTCTATAAGCTGAAATCAATCTGCTGTATTGGCGAGTTTTGAAAAAATGTGGGAGAGATAAGGATTTATGTGGGTTTGTTAGGTGGGTTGTTATCCCGCTCCCAGTCTCACCGTTTGAAATCTAGATCCAGATCTGAGTTTTGAGGCTTCAGTCCAGGTCTAGTTTGCACCATGTGAATCTCAGTTTGAGTTGATGGCTGGTTTCAGGCGAGACCATAAATCTCTCCTCAAAGGGAAGGGAGGGTAAGGATCAGATCATTCACCCAGGTTTTACTTTCAAATATTGACATCTTTAAGCACTTTCTGAGCACAAAAAACAGAGGCAGTTAGAGCTAAACTGTTTTGTTTGCCCAGATGTCTGACAATATTTAAGGGACGGATTCTGCCCTCAAGACACTTTGGTAGGCAGTGTGAGCACACAGTCTTGGGAAGATTCTGTCCCTAAATGTTCTCACTTCTCAACACATTGTTGCCCTCCCACATATCTGCTCAGGCAGAAAAACAGAATGGTGAACCTCCCCCAGGGGTTTTTAAGGCAAGTCTGTTGAGTCATATTCTCCCCATGCTTTTAGGATTGAGTTAGGGGTATAGGATTCAGTCTGAACATAATAAAGATGCCAGGAATGTATGAAGAAAATCCTGTTCCCAGGCCAGTAGACAGAGATAAACTCTATGCCCATGTCTGTGCACAGAGGCTGTGCCTAAACCTCCAGAGGCAACTAGCCAGTAGGAAACATTAGGCTCAGGGACTTAAATAGGCAGTTGCAGAGCCAGTTGGCTCTGCTTGTTGCTGTCTACTGGGCTGTGTCTGCATCTGTAGCTTCCCTGACAGGAGTCTGGGAGAGCACAGAGCTAGCCAAGGCTGCTATGAACAACTTCAGTGCATCTGCATCTTTGCACATGGCTAAGTAAGGCCACCCGTAGACATGGTAGCACTGGATTTACATCATTCCCTAGCTCCTTATCTTGTTCTTTCCCCACAATCTCTTTTTGAGCAAACCCTTTCCAGGAAGCAGGTTCCCATATATACCCGTTGCCCAAGCCAACATTTTCCACACACAGCACAAACCCTGCAGGCTTATTCCAGGAGTTATCTTGAAGCTGCTTTACATGCCTCTTTCCTGTCATGAAAGTAAGATGGCACCACAAGTTCTGCTTTCTTGCAGAACCTTCCTTGAAGCATTAATTGAGGATCACTTCCCATAAACACCTCCCAAGAATGCTTATTAGAAAAATTAGAAACTATGGCACATCAGGGCAGACATTTGTTTTAATTGAATTGAATTATTTATTTATTGAAAGCCTGTATTGTTCATAATGCCTAGGGCGCCAGTCTCCATTTACTCAATTTTTACCAATGAAAGAAACATTCGTTTTACAGGAGATATTCCTGACATTTGTCCAGTAATCAAGAACAGAACAGGGCACCACTTAGTGAATACTGGTGACAAGAATCCTGCATGAAACTCTAGTACAGTTGGAATAGATTCAAGTTAGAAGGTAGTTGAAATCCAAGTCAAGGGCTTTGTGAGGGCTATAACTAGTCCTAGTAGAAATTACAAGACTGTAGATCATCCTATTTTTTTTGTTTTGTTTTGTTTTGTTCCCACAGATAAAACAAAAATTAATAAAAAGAAAAGCAAAATACCCAGCTCAATGGCTGACCTGACAACTGGTAAAACTGAGTTTTGGTAATCCTTAAGTCTGAAAATATAAAAGGCCTTCTCAGGAGTGGGTGAAACCAGACTAGTTCATTAAGCCAGAATTGGAGAGAGGGGTATCTCTCTTAACTGCTTTAAAAACCCTGAGGTTTTTTTTACAAATTCACTAAGAGTTTGGTGTCAGGACTCATCATGTGCTTGGCCCATTCATGGTGGCCCCCACCTAAACATGTTATGCTGCTTGCCTGAGAAAATTACTATCTGCTTTTCGCTTCCCCTATATTATGTAGATTTCATCACAGGTGCACCAAAATTTTCTTCACACACCAAGAGCACCCCAACTCCAAGGTGAATATATTGCTTCCTTTTCAGCAACGGTCACAGCTAGACAAAAGCTTAACAAGTAACTTGAAATAAACCTTAAATTCTGTCCCTTATTGCTTATAGCTGTAGTAGGACACCGACACACTCAACACTAACAATCCAGCTGCCCTCAGGCATCAGAGATGTTTACAAGTTATGTGGATGAGGCTGGCTGTTGCCTACTCTGTTCCAAACCAGATGGGCTGATCCTAAAAATGCAAAGGTAGAAAGCAGGCTATGGAGCAGCACTGTAGCATTTTGTTCCCTCCTTACACTGTTAAGGCTGGCTAAAGAGGCAGTCTCAGAAGTTAGGAAATCCCCAAACAATGTAATCAATCCTTCCATGCCTGTGGTGAGCAATAAAAGTTTATATGAAACCTACAGCATTTCACACTGAATGGCTGAAAAATAGCACACATTTATCAGAATGCCTGAAAACACACCCCATTCTGGTAGAGCAGAGCAATCAGTGAAGCCATTCTTCACCTAAAAGATTTCCATTCTGTTTTGCTAACACACTATATTCAGTATTGATGTGTCTCTGCGTACAGTAAAGAGCAGACTCTGCAGTACTGGGACAGCTCATTCACATGACAGTGATATCGCAGTCATGCATTGCTCTTGCTTCACAGTGGGACTGGAGTTCCTTTGTTAAAGCAGCACCCAACAGTGCTAACAGACTAAAGGAGCTTGTCAGTGTTTCCCCTAGAGGACTTCATTTTGTAAGGGGCTTTAAATCTGGCTGTTTTATCATGGACCACAGGTCCATAAAGGGATGCTAAAAGGATTAAATGAAGGTGCACCCTCTAATAGCCTTAATCCAATCACCGTGGATGGGTCTGGATTGCAGAATGCAGCCAGGTTCCTGGGATTTTCCTAAACAGCAGTGCTGGCTTCTGTGCCTGGGGATAGAGTGCTGGGCTGGACAGGCTGCTGGTGTGGCCCAGAAGTGCTTTCTTACATTCTTTGATAAGTAGCAAATCACATTGGAACCAGATCCGAATCCTCATCAACATTCAGAATGGCTTTGAATCTCTGAATGTCTCCATTAGAAACATCCATAAAATTCAGCTAAGGAGTTTCAGACTGTCTCTATGAATTTCTTTAGGATCTATCTTTGTTTTTAGGAACAATACTTGTCAAGCTTCAAAAGGAAGAGTTTAGGGCTGGAATGAGCAGCAGTACCAACTTGGTTTGCAATACTGGCATAAAAATCTCATATTATGGGTCTTTCTCACCAGAATTTTCCCCGTCTAGTCAGAAATATCACCAAAAAAAGCCACATTTCATGTTTTTTTTGTCGTTGGGATTCTGCTTAGCAGAAGTAAAAATGGTGGTGAAAATGGAATACAGTTTCACAGATATTCAACCAAACACACCAAAAACTTTAAAAGCTTCATTCAACATAGGCTTTCCAAAAAAAACCCCCAACAAACAATTAAAAAAAAACACTAAAACAACAAACCAACAAACAGCTCGAGTTCTCTTTATAATAAATCCATGGCCACTTTCGAACTTCACAGTTCTCACTGTCCTGTACACAACTCCCACTCAGTACATCACAGCAACAGTACAGATGGAGTTGTGATCTTCTTTACTCCAAAAGCACAGTCTTGTAGCTAAAGAAGGATATCTGTTAGCAGCTCAGGGTCTATACCATAGATGTGAGCAATTCTCACTGCAGTGGTACATTCCAATTAGACAGGCAGTTCCATCTTCTGCTCTTCTCTGGTGCACTCCTTCTCTGTCAAGGAGGTTCTTCACATGCAAAGCACTTAGTGGTCATTGTTGTTTTTACACAAAAGTGATTTAAATGAGCAGAGTAGTTTATCATTGAGCTAAAGAGCAGCACAGAAGTAGGTAGGTAGTTTTGCAGGCTTTTTGTTTTGCTCTACTCTAATTAAAAACGTTACAATTTCCAAAAGGGCATTTTAAAGTCTATTAATTGATAATGCTGAGTTGAAACTTACTAAACTGTCAGGAAAGAGAGGAGGGGGAAAATCAGCAAACTAGAAGACACAGCTTTTACCTCTCCTGTAGACATGTTCTATTTGTGGTTTTGGTGCTGGCCAAAGCAGTAAAAAAACCTGGAGGTGCTGATCAGTTAAAGCATGGCCATACCATCCCCAAGGAATGGCAAGGCAAAGGAGATATGTGTTGATCCATGCATCTCCTAGGTAACCACCATCTTGGAGCTCATGCAACCCTGCTATTTATAGTAGCTGAGCACCTCACAATCTTACTGTGATTAATGATATCCTTAGGCCATCTGGGTAAGGAAGAGCATCTATTATCTGTATTTTAGACATGGGAAATGAAGGCCTAGAAGCCTACATCTCAAAAGTACTTAGGAACTTAAATTTTGCAAATAGATTTTAGGTTTGGGCATATGGTTTTGTGCCTGTGTTAATATATTTGGCTTTTTGTTTTGTTGAAGTATTTCTTCAGGACCTGTGTTGCACCATTTAGGCAAAAAAAAACCCCTCTAAGGATTGTCTGATGTTATAAAGGATGACTGTGACAAAACAGGCCCTGAACCAAAATTTTTGCAGGCCAGATTACCCAATGAACCATGTTCTCAAAGAAGGCCTCCTGTCCCGCTACTAGAGAAAATTTTGGGTACAGTGCAAAACTTTTTGAGACTGCAATTAGAATACACAGTTGGTCATTTTTGATATTGAAACCAATCCCTGAAAACATTGAGAATAGTAACTTGAACTTTACCGTCTATCAGATGTTACCACAAGAAAAAAGTGGCCAATCCAGAAGGGCAAGGGGCAGGAGATGCCCATTGTTTCACAGCTGTTGTTCACTCTGTGCTGGGTGTTGAGCCATTTCTGGGTTCCCATCCCACAACCACTAGGAGGTGTACTTAATACGTAGGCAAGTAGAGGTGAAAACCTCAGCCTCTAGTGAAGACCAGGTCATGTCCAACATGAGCGGAGGCTCAATTAAAGGCAAAGCATGCCAGCTGGTGAGTCAGTGGAGCAGCTAATAGTGAGTAAGCTCTGTAGTTATTGCATAGTTTTCAGTAAATTTGTGGGTATCCTCATTTAAACTGGGTGCCAAATCCAGTCTCTGGCTACCCCAGAGTGGTGAGGAGTGTAGAGGCAATACATCATCCTTCCTCCTTACTTCAGAAGCACTCACAGATGATCAGACAAAACTGAGGATTAAACTGCATATACACAGACACTTTCTGTAAAATGAGTATGGGAAGAACAACATTCCCTGGAGAATATGACTGCAGCCTGACTCTTTATGCCTGATAGGCACATTGCTCCTTAATTTTAACTACACAAGGAATAACAACATTAAAAAAAAAAAAAAAAAGCAAAGGCAGATGTTGAAGAATTTTCTGAGAATTACAGTAAAAATTCTACCATAACAGCTTGGTCTATGTAACCATACTGACATGCATATATATTAAAGTATAACTGGAAGCCTTTCTTCACCTTTTGGACATATGCACTTAAGTACATAAGCACACACCATCGCTTATTTGTGGAATGGAAGGAAAGATGGGGAAGATGGGGCTCTCTGCTACCTCTACCACTTCAAATCTCAAATGTAGAGCATGTATCTTGTTCAAAGGAGTGATAACTCCCTGATTAATTGACTGTTCTGTGCTGTTGTTTTCTATCTGCTTGTCTGTAGGTGTTATAGGAAAAAACAGCTGCCAAGGAGCATAAGCAATGAGTGTCCCCTTGTTCTAATTGCCATAATTGTGTATGGGAATCTATTTCAGGTTGGATTTTTTTATGCTTTCTGTGCCTTGTTGGTTTTTTTTTTCTTTTTTGTGTGCACTGGGAAAGAGTGGCTAAGGCGTATGTTGCTTTACATTTCTTTTTGAGCATATACCGACTGTACTAAGAGTTAAACATGAAAAAGAATGAAAATAAGCACGAAAGACAACATCCGTTCTCATTTCAATTTCCTGGAAGGAAAGTGCGGTTGGGCAGATGGTGCTTTTTTGTTTTACTAAACTGAGTAAATAATATACACCATATAGACTATAAAGATCGCTGAAGGTGAGGTTTCCATGTGCAGAGAACTGCTATATTGTAGAGAGTTTCTCACTCCTTAGTGACATGTCAAGTGTCAAGCTTTTTTTTTTCTTTAACCTTAATTTTTTTGATGCTTGAGTTTGCTTACTGCAACCTCTACCTACGTAATTATATTTGTTTCAACCACTGTATTTCAGAGGGTTGATCTGTATATACGTTAATTCTGGTCCTTTCCGTGAAGAGCCATTATATTGGGTCTCTGGTTGAGCGGGCAGTGTGGCTGATAATTTGGCATCACGTGAGTCTGAATATTTCTGTGTTGTTATCTTTCTTCATGCCCTGGCTTTATTTTGTATTATAAGAATTTGTTTTCTTTGTTGTTATCCAATGTGAATTTTACATCTTTGGATCTCTTCTTTAATTTGCTTTCCAAGCTGGAACATTAAACATTCCTAAGGCAGAGTAGAGTTTGTGTTCTCTGGTAATTAGAAAAGGCCCTTACTAAAAGGAAAAAACCCAAAATCTCTTTTCTAAAATGTGAATGATTAAACACAGCCCAACAAGGTCACAAGTCTTTCAGTCTTCCTACTGAAAGAGCAGAAAAAGGCATTGCATTGTGACTCTGCAAAGAAATAATACTGTGGTAGTTTCATTCTTAGCCAGACCAAACCGTATCCTTTTCCTTACCCCTTATGTTCTGCGTTAGTTTGGTGGGACTCCAACAAAGGACACGTTCATGTTTACAACTCATGAATGCTTCTACCCATGGTAGTAAACTAGAAACACTACTGTGGATGTCTGAGTAGGTGATTACCTCTCTGAATCCCCCTAGTACAGGGTGACGTTGCAAACAAAATGCTTGTGGACAGCAGACATTTTATTTGATGCTCTAACTTTTCATGCTAACCTTAAAATGGGCACAGGAGAAGAGAAAAAGATATTTTCTTATTGGAAGAGTAGCATGTAATACTCAGGAGAAATGACTTGTACAAAAATACAGAAATTACATACCAAATCGGAATGACCAGATCTGAGCAAATCAGAAGACACTGAAAAAAATTGTCTATAAACTAAGAGACTAAGGTAAACCAGAGGACAGGATTACACTAAACCTGCCTTGGCAAAGATCTTTAAAATTTAGGAGCACTAGGCTACAAAAAGACAGTTTTGTGTTTTATTTAATAGAAAAGGCAAACCTGAATATAAACTGTAAAAGGAATTGTCCTTTGGTTTTAATGTGTCTTTAAGGAAAAATTCTGCTTGTTGACCTTTGAGAGCTGCTGACAGTTGTCAGAATTTCATATTGAGGTTTTTATTGTTTTAAACTCATGACTACTGGAGTAAAGTGATTTCATGAGAATTTAAACAAGGAAACATATCTTACTTTTTTAAGCCATTCCTATTTTTCAGGGGCCTTACACATTTTTAGGGTGCTTGATTTTGTCAGTGCAGGTAGTATGAAAAGAAGGACCAAAGCATGCTAATGATGTTACTTCAGTATTATCAAGTGGAAGAAATAACAGAAAAGCTGAAAATCCTCCATGTTGTCTAAAGCTACAAACATGAATGCTTGGGAAGAACATGCCACTGGAACAATGATTTTATATGGGAGAATTCTTAACATTAAATATTAAATGAGGAATTAATTAAAAATAAAAAGGAAAGATTATGTTTTTCAGAATCTCCTGTCTTAAAACTTTGTAAAAGTTTGAAAATCTCAGAACGAGATTTGCCTCCTCCAGTTGTTCATAGACAGCTCAGTAATAAATAAATAAATGTACAAATTAAATAGATGAAGGCTCCAAAGAAAGCTTTTAGCAACTGAGAAAAAAATGCCAAAGCCTGGGTGCCTCAGCTCAAATGCTGTCATGCATCTACCAAGTGGTTTTGGTGCACTAAAGATGGGGTGACTTCTCTGGCATACATCTGCTGCTGACGGGTATTGCAAGAAGGAAGCAGAGCGGAGGCGCAAGCGGCATGGACAGACATTCAAAGCAGCAGCAGCAGCTTCCCATGAGCAGGCAGGGCTTCAGTCTGTTGCTCACTCGGTTTCCCACAGTTAAAAGCTGACAAGCTTGAAACAGTTTGGGGCCGATAAGGCAAGCTGTAGTTAAAAAGGAAGGAAAGGCTTTAAACACCTGGGGCCAAACCTCTATCTGCCGTTGATCTCAACTGGAATAAAACAATATGTGCAAGCCCAAGATTTGACTCCTGGCCTCTCACATGCATTCTGAAACCCATAGAAACTGACCATGGAGTATTTTTTACGGTCCTTAGTGACATCCTCACAAAAACCCCACAGACATTGCTGCTGTTATGGACGAACAGTTCTGTGCTGGCAAGACATAATTCTATGGGTAAATAAAGCATTAGCGCACACACTCACAGACATGTAATTATGGAGAGTACTCTAATTTGAAGAAGGCAGAGACCATTTGCAAATAAATGAGACCGATCCCAGGTTAAACCATAAACAGTTACCAAACAAAATGGAGGCAATAGGCAGGTCCTGACAAGCAACTGAGAGTAAAACCTGTTGAACTAGTAAGACACCGAATGTCCTGTGGCACTGGAAAGTAAAAATCTCGTATCTGATTTTTCTTTCTCTTGAAAGAAGCACTTCATCATGCAAACCCAATTCTTTCTTTGGTGAGTGGGCCTGGACTGCCACTGTTCATTACTACGGGAGTTGATGTAGAAATCAACACAGTAATGCCTTTCATCTCTTGTATTATAAGAATTCAAATTCAATTTTTATTTTACAGCACAGCCACACAATACCTCACAGTATGGTTCTTGGTTGCCTCCATCCGTTAACAATAGCCTTGAAAAGAGATATAGAACATAAAAATAAAACCCTCTTTTCCCCCCAGCAGTTTGTTTCATCTTACAAACAATAGCAATTCACCATCTAAAACACACAGTAATAGTAAGTAGAGTCTATTGAACACTGTGCTCTTCCTAAACTTTTTTTTTTTCTTTTGAGTGCTGTTCCATAAAATCTGGGGTCTACAAGTTTTGACCAACTGACATCTTTGTCAATAACAAACTAATATGGTGAGAGCCTTTCTTAACTCACATACAGAGGACTATGTCACTTTTTCTTCCATCCTTAGGAGCGCAGTATTAGATCACAGGGTTCCTCAGCCCTACTATGTTTTAGCATGGGCTGCGAGGTCTGATGATCACAATACTCTAATGAGCATTGGCTAACTTCTTCCTCATCAAGTTTTGGCTTGTATGTCTGCATGGTGTTTTTCAAGTTTTTCAGTTTGAGCACTAGAATACAGCATATGCATGTGTTACCTGTTAAAGCCTTACCAATATAGATACGTTCGCTTTCTACATATTGATGTTCAAAATTGCATGGTCATGATTCCTCTGCTTCTGCATATACAGCTAATTCTCAGCACACTGGTGGTTAGTTCTGTGGTCAAGAGACTGTTTCAAAAAAGGGGACAGGTGGCCAAGTGGATGTTCCGTTTGATTTAAAAGCAACAAAATCCTATTAATCTTAGCAGTGATCAGAGCAAGAGAGGAAACGGAAAAATTCATGAAAGTGTGTGGGGATGGAGCTATCCAAAGTAATCTGACTAGATTATATTGAGAAGGGATTTGACAGACCTGCTGGGTTCCTACTGAACCTGAAAGGGATTGCTTGAGATCAGGTATTAATCTCATCCCGATATAAATTATTCTCACTTCTTGAGTTGGAGAGTCCAATATAGAATACCATGAAGACAGTGTGGTCACAATTCCTACATTAAACAAAATTAAACCCATTTAAATCAAGGAAATATAGTATAAATGATATGAGAATCAGGGCCTTTGAATTTGACAAGAGAAATAGAGCCTCATTGGGGCTCTGTTTTCTCAGAAAGTCATCTGGGAACTGAAAAACCCATTAATTCTTCCACATTGTCCCTTTCATAGCAATTAGGATCAACAAAATGCATTCAGGGAATATCAGATATATTACTCCTTCTTATCCTGCCTAGTCAATATAAGCCTTACATTTCTTTTGCACACATAACATTAGCTAAAGAACAGCATTTGAGGTCAAGCCTGGATTGTACTTTTTATTAGGCCAATTCTGTGCATATCAAAATTTATTCAAAAGAAATTGTCTTAAATTATTACCAACACTTAAATGATCATTGTAGAAATCACAGGAAAGAAGGATAGTGCTTACCAAAACCCCAAGAAAGTACTTCAGCTAGTTTTTCTTTCATTGCCAAGCAGCGAGGGTCAAGCGAACTGTATTATTTGCAAATATCCACCTTCTCAGACTGTCACGAGCAGCTGTAGCATACCCACTAGCAGCAATTTCCACTTGGCTCTATCCAGAGGGGAGAAAAGTACCAGGAGCTGCATTGTTTATAATTCCCTCAACCCCAAGGGTAATTCTGTTCACCAATTACTCGAAATTAAAGTTAGGTAATTTGACATGTCTGTTTGGTACCTGACCACAAACTACCTCTTAAGCAAACCAAAGAGTTAGATAGTTTACTTCCACAATACTCTACAGAATTTCATTATTGCTGCCATGACAGGAAAGGAAAAATAAAAAGTTATACAGACTCATGAATAGGTGGGGCTTGGGGGCTTTTTGGTCACTGTTGCCACCATTAAGGGATCCCAATAGATCTAAGAAGGAAGAAACTGAAAGTCAGTTTTCTTCCTGGGATGAACATTCCAAAACAGTGTAAATATAGTAAGAATTAATCAACAAGAAGCCTCCAAGTGCCATGTTTGACAGAAAAAAACCCAAATCCTTCTCTCTGCAGTTAGATTTCATACATTTTGTCTTCACATACAATTACAATACTATGTAAAAAAGACTATAGACATGCAGAGAGAGAATTACTAACATCTGCAGTATGTACTTTTTGATCTTTAAGGCCAGTCATTTAAATTACATAATTGAATCCTGAGTTAGATTATATCTAGACTCGGATTTTTTTTTTTTTCAGTCAGGCAAACCTGTTAAGCATTTTATTGGTGATGAGTTTGTGTACACACCACTTCCGTATCTCTTTGTGAGTAATGAATTAGCTGCCAGGTATCGTGACTGAACTGCATGACTCACTCCATGGATTCATTTTACAGTCTGGTGAAACCAGCAGTTGGTAACACCTATCCTTTGTAAGAACTTTATTACATGTTGTAATTCTACAAATGAACACTTTTTTTTT
>VZTU01003690.1:0-19876 GCA_013400835.1 Zapornia atra | reverse complement strand
TTTTTTTTTTACACACAAAAGATCAGACTAACAAAGTTTAAAAACCTACAGGATGACTCAAAATTTATTCTCGTTATACTGAGACATATACCAAACTCTTCTACCTAACATCTATTAAGTGGGCCTACTCATTTTCATCAGGGTGTATCTGGAGTCATTTCAAAGAAACCATTTTCCTTAAACGGTATAAAACAAGAGAACAAGAAATGACATGACATGCAGAGCCACTATCTTTTACTAGTCAGAAGAGTTGATTTATAATTTTGTCATCTCATTCTTGTTAACATAGCTTCCTATTTGGAAACTTTAGTGCCAAATAAGTAGCAAGTGCTTTATTTTTTAACTGTGAATATGATTACTCTTTCAACCATATTCTGCATTTCATTTTTCTATAAAACTTGTCCGTTGTCCAATTTCAAGCTGAAAAACTATAAAAGTCCATTTTGACTTTGCTATAGTAGAACTAAAAGATTTTTTTTTTTTGAACTAAGATTAAATTGATATATCTTGAGCTTCTGTCATTGTAATATGACATTAGGAGCATAGTCAAATACTAGCTTTGACTATAAGTGTCCTACTAAAGTAGTAGTCTACTGCAGAGTGCTTTTTGATGTATCAAAGAAATGGTACTATCTTTCAAACTGCATTCATATTCTAACCTCCTATCATCAAGGTAAAGTAATAGCAGGACTAAAGCATGATCTTTTTTTACAGTTTCTAGAAGTCAGTGCTATAAGGGATTGCCTTTCCTTGCATTAGATATTCATGTTTAAATGAATCACAGATAGGCTTTCCAACCTACAAACTCCATTAATTAGATTTTATCCTTTTCTCTGTCTTTTATTTTAGGATTCTTTACCCTATCCCCTGCTGCTATTGCTATAGTTTCACTAATGACAGGCCAAGTACTTATTTTTTTTCTTTCTCTAAAGTTGAGATTCTCTTACTGGTACAATTCACAGCTGTTTCTGTGTAATGCTGATGGTCAAAGACTCTATTACACAGTGTGTAAATAACATTTTACTTATTATCTCTCAAGCATGTCAGCTGCAATATAGAAAGTCCTACCTACCTTAGAAGACTGAGTTTTGTTTTGCAAAAAAAGTCTTGGTTAGTGGACAAAATGTCTTTGAACAACTCCTAATATTGATAGCTCCGTCATGACTAGGCTATATGTACAGGCAAACAGTCAGAAGGGCAGCACAAGCAGCAGCACCAGTACTGAAGGAATAGAGCTGGACAGTACAGTGGATCATCAAAGGTAGGTTGGATGTTTAAGAAAAGATTACAGAGTTTGTGATTCTTTTTCCCTGTGATTTTTCCTGCAAAAAGCCAGTTTTTATCCCAGTAAAGACAGAATGATTCCCAACTTTTCAACTTTTCCTTTTGTGTCAGTCTAGGATAACATGCAAAACTCCACATTCACAGAGCAACAGGGGAGAACTTCTGAAAATATTTATTTTCAACATGCAAAACAATAGATTTGTTCTGATACTGTTTGTTTTAGTAGAGTCAGAAAAGTTTCCTCTGAACGGCTTGAAATACTGAATATATATATATGACGTAAACATTGATACGAAATTAAAAATACAAATGTTCAAAAGATAAATTTAGAAGGGAAAAAAAGGAGAAACTAATTATTTTGATTTTAAATCACCAAAATATTTCCATTAAAATACCGTTAAAATAAGATTGTTCTTAAGAAATATTTAAAAGAAAACCCTTCTGAAAACAATTTTTGTCAACTGTATGCACACAAAAAAGTTATTTCCATTATTTTTACCATAAATGCATGAAGATTATTGCTAATGACAAAATTGTTGCTAATGAAAAGAGCCATCTCTCTCTTGAGAACAATGGGTTCTCCCCAGAGACGATAAGGCATGGTGCAGCTATCTTCAAAAGTGCTCTTTTATGCATGGGGGTATTTTAAAACTGGACCAGCAAATAGTTCAAATTCCAGTTCCTATTATTAGTCAAAGGCCTATGTAATCTTAGTTTCTTTACCTTATATATGCAGTCTGCAAGGATTATAAGGATGATCCAGTAAAAGTTTGCATATATGATGTAAATGTTACATGGGCAACCCAAGGTTAACTTAAAAAAAATCCAAACAATAAAGTGTGAAAAGAAGCATAGGTCAAGGCAAAGGATATTAGTTAAACTTTTCTCCCACTGAGAATCATCAAATGGACAGACTTAATCTACCGAAATCATTACAACTGACTGAAATTTTACAGATTTGGTCTGAAAGGAAAACTCTGGGAGACAGAAATCTGGTTTATCTCTAAATCCCTGTTTTCTGAGGTGACCAACCAGTGCAACACAGAATAGTGAAGTTTCAGAAACACTTCTTAGCGGATTAGAGTTCACTTCTTCCATTCAGAGTCTGATAGCAGTGTCCATCAGTGCTGAGTCAGTTTATAGTGCCTATGTGTCATGAAAAACTTGCTCAGCTACCCAGCTTCTTCCATCCTTTTCTAGATGGAAGTTTTCTGAAATTCTTCCTTTTTGTCATGGTGATTCACAAGCATCAGAAACACTGGCTTGAGCAGCTTATAATGTGCAAGTAGTGACAATAACTAGAGATGCTGTGTTCAGTATAATAATACTGGATGCTGATACTGGCTCAGTTGACAATGTATGTTGCCAAAATTCATTGTCACACCAGAAGCAGAAAAAGAAAAATCACAAAGGAGTATGAAGAAGGAACCTCCTGGCCAAATTCAAGTCACTATAATGCTATTATCAGTTGGGAATAACAGTAAAAGACACAAATGACCAGAAAGAGATGCTGGGCAGCCCTGCACTTTTCTGAATGGTGCTTCTGCAGTTCACGTGCTGTAAGTCATGGCACATGGCAGTGAGTACATGGCAGCCTGGTCCCATTCTCCTGATTCACATTGTTCTTACACGTAGCCCTATTTTGCCTGCATAAATAGGGAGGAATTTCCAATTCCATGGAGATACTACAAGTTTAGTCATGAAGATAATTAAGTCCTTTGGGCTTGGACTACCCAAACATTTCATACTTGAAAGAAATTCAGATATGACTCTGAATGTCTGGACTACTGCCATATAAACAATTTGGATACATTTGAGGCTTAAGATTAGCTTCAAATTCCTCTTCACATCAATTCATCATTCAGCTATTTACTATTCTTATCACTAGTTTTATAGAAAGACTAGAAATTCTAAGATACCATATATCCTACTTCTACAAAGATATAAAAGCTAGCCTCAGTCTTTTGCAAACTTCAAATCTAATCAGCAAAGATTAAAAAAAAAGAAAAGTAAATTATTGTTAACATCCTTTTCCAAAAGGTAATGGAAGCATGTAGTCTAGTCACTTGCCCCAAGAAACCCACAGATCAATAGTAGAGCAATAGGATGTTTATTCACTAGGTCACCTTACTCTAAACATTTTGAAGGAATACTTATTTCTAATTGTTATTGCTCACTGCAGTTAAATGAGATAATTTTTAGACTTTCGAAAACTTTTAGAACTCAAATATCCAAATAAATATAGCCAATGTAAATGGTGGACATTAACAGAATATTAACTTAGATCTAAAGCAACTCACAAAAATGTAGGTACCTCCTGGTACTGCTGTGGTGGTAAGACAAAAGTGACCTCAGTGCAGAAATGGGAACACTTGATTGAAATCAAGCTTAATTCCTAGAGAACTTTAAGGGCAAAGAGAAAAGCAGATAAAGAGCTACATTTATTTCCAGGTATAGGAAGACTCTGTGAGGTATCTGAGCCAGATTCATAGCTGAAGTTTCTAATTTTACCTATATTTCTATGCAGTTTCCTGGGGCTTATTCTTAGGGGGTTTTGTTGAATTTGTCTGTTGATTTTAAAAATACTAAATATCAATCATGTATATTTATACCAAAAATGTAACTGATAGTAGCAATGCCTTGCTTAAGCTTGCTATATACTGTGTCATTTTATCATTAAAAATTATTAAAATCAAATGAAGAATCTGAAAGTAGAACTGTGAAAATTGTAAATCGATTTTAAAATCTTCATTTTCTTTCCTGAGGTATGGGGTTTGGGTTTTTTGTGTGTGTGTATCTGTGTGTTTGTCTGTAAATGGGAGGGCGGGAGAGTTCAACATGACCTGCGGTAAATATTATCAAATGAAGTTTAATTAACGGCTCTGATGAGATAGCAAGAAAGATTGAAGTTCACCTCTCAAAACTGTATTAGTTTGTTGTTGCTGTTGCTGTTTTAAAAAAAACTATTTTGCTGACACCTCGGAAATAATTATGATGAGTAAAAAGATACTGTCTTTGCAAAGGCAGTTTTGGACTAAATTTGATCTGTATTAAAGAGCTGAAGCCAAACAATAAAGAAAAAAAGAATCCAAATTGAGATTTTTCACTGAACTGGGCTCATTTTGAAAGTGTTACTACTGTGGTGCCCGAGATAGTGCACAAACACCTTCTACATTTTTCAAGGAACTGCAGCAGCCAGAAGACAGCTTAAGAAGACCTCATATGCAGCAAAAAGAACATAATAATTGCTGTGAGGGGATTTTTTAAAAAAAATAATATTCTTAAATTTTCTGTAAATATCTCTATAAGTTTGCTGTTGTGTGACAGGCACATTCCTCCTGCTGGGCATGGGATATTCCCATTATGTGTTGAAAGATGCTTCTTATTAAAGAAGAGATGGGAAAATAAAATTATGGTTTATGTGTTTAGATGCATGTAAGTACTGAAAATAAAAGTTATTCTAGCTCAATACATCAGAGTGTTATTTATCTGTTGATTTGTACTGCCTGTGACTGGAAGTGATTGTAGTATTTTATATACTTGCATGGTAATGTCTGATTAATCTTAATTTATCACTGACAGTAAATGTATATATCGGTATATATACAATTGTAAAAAATGCTTTGCTCGTGTTACTTCATCAAAATTCATTTATTGGATGAATATCATTGAGGTCAATCATAATTTCAAGAAACCAGGTGAAACTTGATTCAGATTTTATTGTGAACTGACTGAAGGCTGGAATCCTTTCAAACCTATCTTCCTCATGTGGAGAATGTAGATAATTCAAGTGTAGCTTTCTGATATAAAGACTTTTTCAGCCCTCTACAAAATAACCAAAGTAATTATGATGGAATATGTATAAACCATTTGCCAGCTTTCATAGGCTAAATTTTAGTCCCAAAGTAGTTGAAATCCATATTTAACTGTTCATCAATGTAAATCCAAAATGATTGAAAGGCAGAATTTGGACCACTTTCATTTAACGCAGTCAAATTAATATCTTTCAGGATTTTTGCATAGAAAAGTCTTCTGGAGAGTTATATGATCCAATTTCTTCTTTCTCAAAAAAAAAGATAAAGAAAAAAGAAAAGAAGCAAATTCAAAATTATCAATGCCCATGAAACAGCTAAGAGTATGTTTCCATCATAAAGAGTAGTGTTACCTATGACTTGCTTATCCTCCTAGTCCAAACTGTAACACCTTGGTTTAGATTGAATTTGTTATAATTTCCTACATCTCTAGTTTTTTCTTCCAGCAATGTTTACCTAACTCACTAAAAATGAAGATACAAGACAAATGCTCAAAGACCTTTAAAAGTACTGTCCCGTTGGTTAGGGACTGAAAAGATTCTCTTTCCTTACAAGTTTAAATATTCCCACAGGAGTCCTATGCCTACAAGATAGATCCTGCTGTTTCTAAACTTACCATTTGCAAAATTGGAGGGGGAAAAAGGGAGAAAAAAAAAAAAAGGTAAGACAGAAAAAAAAAAAGACTTCTGGTAGGTGAGTCACAGCAGGGCAATTAAGATGATACGGCAGAGGTAGACATCTGCTCCTAGACAGATACAGTTCCACTGATGCTATCTATAGTTACAATCCTTCCGAGAGATAAACAACATGCGAGAGCAATGCGCAGAAGGAAATGCCACACTGAGAAAGTGGTGATCGTGTGGCCCCTGTGGTCTGAGAAAGAGAGAGAGGCAGCAAGAGAAAAAGGGAGGGGTAGCATGTGGGGCCTGTACCAGGCACATGCAGGTGACTTCAGTCGTAGGACAGCCACGCATCAAGATGCAAGGCTGGGAGGTGTGTAAGAACTGACACTGGAGGGGAGCAGAATTACAGCAAAAATGAAAGGCACAACATGGCAAAGGAAGAAAAGGAGATGGAAAACCCCCTCTCTCTAAGCTCTGTGCATAAAGTTACAGCTAATCTACGATGAAATTAGAAAAATATAAAAATTATTAGTGGATGATTTATCCTCTAAGATTTGGAGGCTTGGAGGCGTCTCAGAATTTTAAAGTCACATTTAAGTTCCTCATTAACACACTTAATCTGAACTATGCTCTCCGAAGTATATGATTACTTGTTGCCATTTCATATCACTGTAACAGTGATGCTCACACACAGCAGAAGTATTTCCTCTTCCCCTAGATGCCAGGTGTAGATAAAGCCTAAAGGAGGATGTGGTATCTGCTCCAAAAATCATTCAAGCCATTAACTGACCCTGTTTAATTTAGGAAGGACTTGAAGCAACAGTACACCACATAGCAAGCTCCATGACCCTGTCAGATATGAGTTTTTTAAAGGTAAGGCATGTTGCCTCTGGCCATCACTGGCAATGCCGCTGGCTCCACATGTCATTTGCCCCTCAGTTCCCAACTTAAAAAACTCTCTGGAAAACTCACAGCAAGAATTCAAGGCCAAATAGTTTGCAGAGACCAATGGGCAGAAGAGAACAGCAGGAATGTCCTGGTGAGGGAAGGCCCTCTGGCTTTCGTGATAAGATGGACTTGGGGCTTGATTTACATCAACAGAAATTGAAGAACTGAAACACCAAAGTGTAATCCTATCTGTGTTGGAATCTCAAACCAATAAGCAAAAGTTTTCATAATACATGTTATAATAGTTCTTCAGCCTGTCTACACCATGGTTTCATTCTGTAATAAAAATGTTGCTTTTATCTCTGGGAAGAAGACAGAAATATCAAACTAAAAAGCTTAATGTAAAATCAGAGAAGAGTGAATCTGGACTCCTCATACAACCATGTGTTTTGAGGTTTTTTTGTTTTCTTTTAAAAATTGCTGCTTGTCCTGGTTTCAGCTGCGACAGAATTAATTTTCTTTCTAGTAGCAGGTACAGTGCTGAGGTTTGGATTTAGTGTGAGAATATTGTTAATAACACACTGATGTTTTCAGTTGTTGCTAGGTAGTTGTAGTGTCTACACCAAGTCAAGGACTTTACAACTTCTCTGGCCCTGCCAGGTGCACAAGGAGCTGGGAAAGCACAGGCAGGACAGGTGGCCCAGGCTGGCCAAAGGGATATTCACAACATCATGCTCCAGATATAATTGTGGAAGCTAACCGGGTAACCAGGAGGTGGGATCACTGATTGAAAACAGACTGGGTACTGCGATGTTTTTTATCCTGCAGTTGATGATCAATCGTATTTGTGCATCACTCATAAATAAATAAATAAAGAAAGGAAGAAATAGAAAAGCAATGCTAATGGCAATGTCATTGGCATTATTTTTTTTTCACCTCTCTGTGCTATACTACTAAAATGTTTTATTAAATCTCAACTTAGGAAATTTTTTTTTCCATTTTTCTCCCCATCTTCCCTGGGGAAGAAGGTGTGTGGGAGCAGCTGCATGAGGCTAGTTATCATCTGGGGCTAAACCCCAACACTATTCCTAATAGTTGCTTGCCTGAAAAACCTAAGTCTGATTTTTTTCTGTTTATCTGAAGAGGGTAGAGCAGCACGTAATGTATTGAATGAGCAATTCACCTGAGGCCAGATTCTGCTATCCTGAGTTCATACCCCAGAGAGGGTGACAAATTTAAATACTTCTGTCCGCTGGATGCTCACAAACAGACTACATGCAAGAATCAACATTTCTTTCTGAGACATGGATGCTGGGTAAACTCAATCCTGTGATTATTTGCAGGAAGTAAAAAAGCATAAAGTGTGGAGTTCTAATGTACATGACCAAAGAAGCTTAATTCTTAAATGTGACTGTCAAATCAGGTCATTACTTTATTAAAATTCACCTACTTCTACATAAAAATAACACGAAATGAACAAGGACCAAAATTCTCCTACTAATGTGTCCATTATTAATGTATAATTTCTTCTATTACCGTAAAATTCATTCTGTATATAATGTAAATAATTCAATCATTTGGAGGCAATCAAAAAGATCAGATCATTTGAGTCGGTCACAAAAAGCTATCATTTTGGAAAATGTGGGTTTCCCTTTTTTGGAATATTTACAGCCACCTATCCACAAAGAGAGACAATTCCTAAGGTAGCACTCTTAATGTTTATCAGTGTATAACAATTCCTGGACATTACAGGTGATAATGTAGCTTTGTTATTCACATCTATTAACTTCTGGGGGGACCTGACATCTGCAGAATGCTTAATCCTGCAATATAAACTTGATTGATAACTATATTGATTTTATTACTCTCTACTCCTGCTTCTCTGCTCCTGCTTTTCTGCATTTATCTGGGTTTTGTGAAAAAAATGGAATTTTATTACAGCAAAGCACCTTGTCTTCCTCTTCCATTTTAAAATGTATTTGTGGTATTTTGCATTATTCTACTCTAACCCACCATGTGACTTTCCAGCAGCAGATTGCCATTATGACTGTATTTTGCCTTTTCACTGGAGTCTATCACTTGAAAGAATATCCTTCCCCTATCCCAGATTTGCTTTGTGAGTTTTTTTATCTTTTCTACCTTGCTAGAGGCATTATTAGGGCAATTCACCTTTGACCAAATGGGCAGATGAACATCCATCCTCTGGAGCCAGTACTAGTGCTGTTTGGTAGATCAGCTCTCAAATGGTACTGAACTGTGACCTCTTCTTCTGTTCAAAGACTAAATACATAAACTTGAGCTTCCATTGGTGCCAAGCCTGGGAACCTGAGTTGCTCCCTAATCCCAGGTCTCGCAGCCAGCAGCACAATGGGCAGCTCACCATGCCAGCCGGCCAGACTGAAAGAATGTCTTTATTCTCTCTTCCTCAACAAATTGCTTATTGTTTGGCCCACAGGGAGCTAGACCTTGTGAACTGTCCAAAACTTCATTGCTTTTCAGATATTTTTTTTTTCTCTTTTCTCTTTTATTTTGTTTATAAATAAAATTAATTTATATTTTCATTTCTTAGCAATACAATTTTAAAATATGGCTGTTAATTTTAATCTTTTTTTCAGAGTATATCTGCCATTTGGAATCCTGCAGGAACCACAGAAATGGTACAAGCCTTGCAGGTTTAAGCTCCTTAGAAAGGAAATGTCAAGTGTTACTGTAATGCAGTGCTCAATATTGCTTAGAGAAAAATGGGTCCAAATACTTTAAAGCATTATTGAGTTTCCAAAGATGCATACCATTTCTCTGTTCTTGGCCTCATACTCACTGTGGCTACAGTGAGCCAATTGTATTGAGTGTAGGACAGGTGATGAGTGTAGGACAGGATGCTTGTCTCATGACCCTACATTCTGGTGTTTTTCAGGGGTAGTTGGAAGTTAAAACAGACTGTCTAAGTTTGTCTGTTCTGTATCTTTTGAGCACCTTTCAGAAGAAGCTTCTGAGACCAGCATTATGAAAGTCAGCTAGGCAGAGCATCAGTGAGGTAACACTGATATTGCAATATTTGGCCAGATTTACCCTGGGAGCTCCACAGGTGTGACCCCATCACATGAAGAGGAGAATTGTGGTTCATAAATATAGCCAAAACCAACACAGGACTCAGGACACCCCTATTCTTCTCCCGCATCTCAGTGATCCTGTGTTGAAACATGTTCGCATTTTCAGTGGGGAACCTTTTCCCTCTTTGGAAATAGGGAAATAGGATAGGATTATCCTTGTGAACAGCAAGATAGGTTTTGATCACCTGGAGAGTGCTCGTTAAGATTAATTAAAATACTCCTGCACTTCTCAACCATGTTTTGCACACATGTACTAGGGAAGGTGACAAAAGTACACAGATTTCTGGAGCCATACATGATCTAAGAATGACACAACATTCTTAGAAGTGTACGCATGTGTGTATGTGCATGTGTTTAGATTTATCTATCTATATATACATATAATTTAATACCCTTTCAAGTATGAGAATGGCAGCACAAGAGTAGAAGAATTGCAAAACTAAAATGTCTGCATTAAGCTGATGCATGGTACATACCAGATGATATATATACTGCCTTATTGTTCAGTTGCTGCTCGGGAAGCTAAATGCATAATTTAAGATATATGTATAGTCTAAGGGTCAAATGCTGTCAGTTACAGGAGTATAAATCAAGAGCAATTGCACCAAAGTGACTGAAGTTGCAGTACCCTGGATTTACACAAGTGTTACTGAAAGCAGAATATGAGTCAATACGTGTCATCAATACAGCTGAGTTAGTGGTACTGAGGGAATTTTATTATATGCATGAAGCTAAATCCTTCACTTTTTTTTCCCTTTCTTTTTATATTACATTTTATATTTCTATTTTTGTCTCTGTTTTTAAAGGAATCAGGGGCTCAAATTCTGAAACATTCACCTCCATCTACAAAACTTTCTCAACCTCAGTTTGTAATAGTATGGCAAATATTTTATAGCTGCAGAAAGCTAACTTACTTTTCTTACCTTTAAGGCCAGTTTTAATTTACACAAATGCATAATTCTGAACCTCAGGCACAACGTTGCTAGGCTGGCTGTTTGCATGTAGAAACGCATCCTTGACATTCACTCAGTTCTACTAGCAGTTGTACAGGCCATTGAAGGGTCATGAAGCTCAGTTTCTTAGACCTGTAGGAGAGCCCTGTGTGGATGCAGCAGGAAAGGTTGTGGACCTGGCTGAAGTCAGTGAGTATGGAGACTTGGGAGCTAAAAGAAAAATTGTCTGTATTAAAAGATCACGGGATTGATTCTCAACTGATGCTTCCTGGGTTTGTTATTGAGAGCTTCAAGGAAGAAAAAAAAAAGCTTTGCATGGGACACCAATTGCAAGATACAAAGCTATGGCAGAAAACAAAGAGGTATAAAACCTCATAATCTACTGGGGAACTAGCAGAGTACCTGTCAGATATACCTGGCCTTCAGTGACCTTGTTTTGCATGGAGAAAGAATATATGATTTTCTGGGTTGAGAGGAGGTTTTTAATTCTGAAAAGAGGTTATGTGTTAAATATATAGTAGCAGTCTATTCAATAATAGAAGTCAAGTCTCCTACTTGTGAAAGCAGAATCTGGTATTCTATCACATAAAGTAATGCTGTTATTTCTTAACATACTTTTAAAATGAATGTATTATTTTTAAATCACTTTCTTATTGTATTCTTAAATACCTAGAAAGAGTAAAAATGCTCAAAAGTAGATTCCCCAGTATTCACAAAATTAAAAATGGCTCAGTGAATTTGGAACACACTTACCAAAAAACTAAAACAAAACAAAAAAAAAGCTATTTAAGATTACAATGATCAACTGTGGAGGATTACTGCTTCAGAACACGTCTGACACAGAACATGTGTCTGAAATAAAAAGAGCTGAATAGATCTTAACACTACAGTGATAATTACAGTTAGTTTATCATTTCTAAGAAAAAGAAATGAAAAAACCCTAGAAAACCTATAATGAGTTCTGAAGATTAAGACAAATTTAAATATTGTGCACTGGTTACATTAATATAGAAATAAGTCCATGAAGATCTAGGGTTTTTTTGTTTGGTTATTTGGGATTTTTTTAATAAAGACACATCCGTATATGCACTCAGCACATACACACAACCTTATCCTGTTAGAATACTGTGTAGGCATAGATTTGTCAAGGTTGTTTGATCCCAAAAGGATTCGTATAAGAAAAACTTCTTTTTCAGAGAAATGATCTCTCTAGAGATTGATAGTGATGATACAATAGGCTGGAGTTGCTATTATTAAAAAAAAAATTACTACTTTTTCTGACTATGTTTCTTTTATTCCCAGTGGGATTGTGATTCCAGACATTCTACCAGCCTGACATCCACTGGGAAAGTGATGACACCATAAATTATTTAAAGGTTTGAAAACCACAAGGACTACTGTATATAACCAGATTGGATTGACTTTTTAACTCTTTTGATTAATAATACATAAAGCTTTAGATATGTGAATTGGTCGAGTGCTAACCTGTTAACAAAAGGAGTAGAAGGGATGAATTCTAACGTTTCTCATAAGTTATTCTACTTAACACATTGGCCAAGCAAAACAAACAAATGGAGTTCTCTGCCTTAGTCTTATACCTTCAATACACCATCAATATTTGATGCCTACCTAATGTCTTTACGTATCTGGCCATAGATGATATTTTGATCATCTGTCTTCCTTATTTTAAACTTCTCTGCTTTCTCCTGCATTTGTCAAAACATGCAACTAGAAAGTAGAAACAGAGCTTCAAAATCCTGGTTTCTTTCTGATTTTCATTTTAAGAGCACTAATTACTCAGAAGAGAAAAACTGGTATTTCAGTCTTCAGCAACAAAGAAGGGCTAGAATTTCCCGAGTTTATGACATTTTGTGCTCAAGAGCAGGAGTAGATATTTATGCCACTTCAGAAAGATTTCATGTTCTACCCTTCTGCTGCTGCCTCTGTTTTAATTATCACCCAGTTTCATAAGTTTTGTTCACTTACATGCTGCTTTGAGTGGAGCTCAAAGAAAGAAGCATTGTTCTTTCTTTCCTCTTCAAGTACAGATGAAGATACATGGGGCAGCCTGCATTTCTAAGCCACAAGAAAAACTCTACTGGAGATGGACCACTTTGCTTCTGGGTATCCAGCCCATGCTTCAGGAGACAGGCTATTTAGGGCAATTTCAGTATGATGTATTAGTTTACAATAGCAGCTGCTGGTTGTTTTTTTTTTTCTGTGCAATAGACAAGTACTATCCCTCTGGATTTTTTCTGTTATTCCAACTGAAGCTTGACACCCTTAGATGTAGGAATATTAGGAAAGCCTTCTTTATCTGTTCCTCTGGTGCACTTTTTATCCACATAACTCAATTATCAGTTTCCTTCTACACCAGACACTGACTCCTACTCAACCTGCAGTGTCCAGCCACAGAAACTCTGAACAACTCTCTTTGCATCTTGAAAGCCCCATGGTGCCACCCTTTCTTAGTCCCCTTAATGACAAATAAGTGTGACTGCACATGTCCCACTTCTTAAAGCTTCTGTACTAGCAGACTAACTTCTATCCATCCTTCATCGAGCACTGCAGAATGATGTCTAACCAAAAATTTTTAAAATCTTAAGATATATGTAACATTAATCCATGCATAAAGGAAGAAATATTTCAATTCAAAGGCATACCCTAGAATTTTTATCAGTCCTGTTATTTTGGTGTAAATTTGTATTGATGCCATTAGCAGAATCCAAAGTAGTTTGTTACAATACAGGCAAAATCAGAATCACACCCCAGCTCCAAGAAAGAAATGAGGTTCAATTTCTTACTAAAGACCAAACTTCAGTAGATTATAACAATGACACCTGAATTGGGTCTCACTTATGACACCAATAATAAATGTAAATTATTTATCAACATTTATTAAATATCAATGAGTCTCATCACCTGACTTCCATACACACAATTACTATGTGGAATCAGTTGTCATTTTCTGTTCCCCGTTCTGACTCTTTAAGTATGACCCAATTTGTTCATAGCTCCCCAAACTACAATGGACGAATGTAGTTACTCTAGTAAAATTAATACAAATCTCACCTACAGTTAATTTATATTCACACCTTTGTTCCTTACGTACCTGCCATTTCAGTAGCACTGTAGGCACATTGCTTTGTTAGCTGTTACAGTTGTACACAACATTTCAACAATCCATTCCTGTTCTAAATTAAAATTCTAGCTATGGTGTTATTTTTGCACATTTTCTTACTGCATTTTAAGGTCTAACTAGGGGACTGAGACCAGCATCTGACTTTACCAGAATAGCAAGTATCTTTCCCATAGTATCTTTCAACTGTCATTAAAAAAAGGAAATCAGCATTTGTTTTCTTTTCCATCTGGGATTATGTGACAAAATGATCTCTTGCATCTAATCAATTATTTTTCTTCTATATCTTTTGCATTTTCCTGCAGAACTATTTGCAAGTATAACAGAAAGATCCTTTAGAGATAATCTGGTGATTATTACAAATTCAACCTTGGACGCTGCAGGCATTAAAAGATGAAAATTGCCTAAAGTCCACTGTTGTACAACAAATCTGTACCTCTGGACTCCTGTCCTGAGGTGAAAATGCAAACCAGAGAGATATTTAGAATCATTTTGACAGTTCATAAAATTAAGCAGGGATTAGGGATTCTCTAAGAAATAAATAAATAAAAATATAATGCCACAGGGCCCAAACAATGTTAATCACATCTTCTTGCAACAGGTATTACTGCAACCCAATTTTGGGAAGAAAGAGAAGTCATATAATTAATCCTGGCGTGTATTTAGCACTGGTGATGCCAATTGAAAAAATCTAGGTGCGTGGGTTCAACATGTTAATACATATATATGTCTATACACATACATAAATAATTAACCTGTAAGCTACTCATTTGGTTTAAGTGAATAGTTATAGTTTCCTATAGAAATGTACATCTTGTGTGTTCTATTTTCTTCTCAATTTTATGGATTAGCCCTGATAATACAAACACCTGATCATATGCTTAACATAATGAGAACGTCTTGCTGATTTTAGGATAATTCTCTAATTCTCGATCTACATGAATTTAAGGAAAAGCCTAAGAATCTACAGGGAATGTAACTTTGCATTTGTGGCTAAAATGACTTCCTAGCAAAAAAACCCAAAACAAATGTGTGCAACTGACCATGGAAAAACATTAGGGGCAAGCATAGAGTTTTACAGTCACCTTCCCAAAATTCCCTACCCACCTCAAATACTTTTTTTGGTACAGTTCAAAATGTTTCCTTTCCTTTCCTAAACCAAAAAGCAACATTGCAATACTAAGCAACAGCACTAGTCCACTTAGAAGAGCGCATATGCTTCCCTTTCTGGATGAACAAACTTTAATGTACTGCATTTACACAGCGCATAAAATCAGAATCTCACTGTATTAGATTAGTATCATGTTTCAGTATCTTTGGAAAATGTTCAAGTTAATTTAACATGTTTCTAACAATCTGAAAAGTCCAAAATAGAACTAACTGAATTGGATTAAATCCTTTATTTTTTTAACTTAAAAAAATAATTATAAACCTACAGATACTTTTCAAGTTTTACTTTATGCCTAAACTATTGTCACTTAAGCACTGAATTTTAACCATATTTTTTTGATGATGTAAATACTGGTTTGTAATAGATGTTAACAAATTTCCTAACTCAAAAATGAAAAAAGAATTATTCTTTACACAGTACAGTTTAGACATTTAAATTGTAATTAATTTTAATCTTTAAAAAATTCTTATGAAAATTATTTTCCATCCCACACCAGTCCAGAATGCTGACTGGATCTGGAATAATGCATCACACAAATGTTGATTTAAATATTTAAACAAATTCACTTACTTTGGATTTACATCCCCTTTGGGCTCTACTTTTCATGAATACCCACATAAATAAATTTCTGTAAGAAGGATCTGCTGGGAGGACAAATTATAAACAAAAATTGAAGAATACATGTGGGATATGAATTTTTGAATTCTAATCATCAATTGTTGCACTAGCAATTAAAGCTGACTGGAGGACAATACATTAATTTTCAAGACTTTGTGCCTTCATGTCTGGTTTTGTTTCATTTGATTTTGTTTCTTTTTTCTGGAGAAAACACAAACCCTTTAGACCATTTTGGTGAAAATGCCCACATACATGAGTTCATGTCTGTGTATCACAGCCAAGGATACTAAAAGACCAAGGATGAGGTCCCTTCTCAGCTTGAATCACATTTTACTCATTTTCATCACCGATTTTTATCTGTGATTATTACTCAGAGTAAGCTGGAGGAGGAATCTGATCCTGGGCTTTCTATGTCAAAGGCCACAGGGTTGTCAGTAAAACCAAAAAGTCTTTAACTCCTCATTCTCCAAAAAATTTCCATTCAGACAAAATATAAATGTGGCTTTCAGAGTCAAGAGCTGAGTAAAACGGCTCCCATCCAACACATGAGAGTTAAATAACCACAGCTCTTGAGGTGAGGTTGGGTTCATGTCCCTTCACAGGTTTTCAGGGGAAAACCCTAAAGCAGGGTTCATCTCCCCCCCAGCCACTGCTGTCGTTATCTGTACAGCTGTTTGCCGTGGGGCACTGACATGCCCCAATAGCTGTTACGTCCTACTAGTCACACTGGAGCACACCACCCACACGGTTACTTAGACAATCATCCTAAAAGGCCAAGGGTGGCTTTTTGTGTTGGAATGTTTCTTCTTTGCTCTAGAAGAAAGAGACTGAGAGGAGATACAGGAAGCAAACATTACAGGGAAAACGAGACTGGTCTGAGCTCCACGTCACTGTCCACCACCTCCCTTCCCTGCAGGACGCAGGGCTTGCACGCAGCAACCTCAGGGTGAATCTGGAGGCTGACAAGCTTCAAGGACAGATAAAGCAAGACAAGTTTCATTTCTTCGCCCCATAATTTCCTCTGACTGGACTGGGTTCCCGGAAAAAGAGCCTTTTCAGCATAGATGCACGATGAGATAATACTGTGATGCAAATAGTACTGCTGTCTGTCACTAGCAGTTGAAAGTCCCTGCCTAGCCCCATCCAAGTCATGATCATGCCATTCACTTTTAATCCAACCAATATGAACTCTCAATTTCTTGAAGCAATTCTTATATCTCTGACCCTAGCATCATACAAAACCCATAAATGCAATGTTTGCAACCAGGCTTTTTATAGAGGAATTAACAGGGTGTAGATTTGCATATTTGTCTGTATAAGCATCTTTTTATGTCCCTACTTGTGAAAAGAGGCTTAAGAAAGGCCTCTTCCTTTTGGATTTTATCACAGGTTTAACATGTGAGTAGCCATAGTGTCTTCACTAATAAAACCCACACCTTTGCTAAAGCAGCTGGCACATACTTAAGTAATTTTTGCCAGAAATTATATCAATAGCAAGTTCCTCTTCTTATAGACAGCTGGAAAGTGAGCTGTGATTTATTTTTATTTTTGTCCTCAGGATAATGATTTCTTACTTACTTATGTCAATGGTCAATCCTTCATCATCAGAATGTGCATATCACTTTTCAGCAAACCCTGGCCTTTTGAGGTGAAATAAAACACTGCCACTTATTTTCAAATTGACATCTATCCTGGTTGCCAAGGCAAGTTAATTTTTAAATCAGCATTTTGCATGAAGCTTTTAAGCCAGTCCAGCTAGGCAATGGCTGCCATTGCTGTGTAATTAGTGTCTAACCCAATTCAAATTAGATTAAAAAATAAAATTAATCCGGATAGATTGCTGATTTTGCTTTGTACATGGCCAGGAACTTTTTTTCTGACTGAACAGAAGATCTGGATTTGGAAAATTACAGCAAGGTTCCAATGTGATCAGAAAGGAATGATGATACTGGCAGACTTGAAGTAAGAAATGTTAGTTTCACTGCTCTCGAGAAAAATAAAGTACACACATCCCCCCTAATTCATTCACAAACTGCATGACTTAGATACCACAGAACAGTAGCAAGTGGCAGTTAGAGGAGGAGAAAGTAGTCATTGCAATTGGATTTTAATCCAGTTAAGATAGTTTTTTTCAACATAGAATTGAACCTGAAATTGGCCTAAATTTCAGATTTTGACTTACAAATGTTCTGATAATTATTTTAGGTTTTGGGGGAGGCAGAGTCAGGAGAGAAATTTCTTTGAAGGGAAATGTTCTTTTTTGGAGACGTCTCAATTGTGGGTTCTTCATCCATCTTGAGAAAAAGTCTTTCTTGTTTTGACACCTGGCTTAAAGCCAGTTAGGTATTGGTAAGAAAAAGATGGATGTGAAAAAAACAAATAGGTGATTTTCTAGAAGACCGTCTGTTTAATAGAGAGGCAGGCAACTGGAGACAAAAGTATAAAAATAGAGAAGTACCACAAAGTTTGTAATAGACAGCATGTAATACATCTACTTTGGTTTCTTTACATTGGCTTTTAAAAACCTTAGTTAAAGTTTTCCATCCTTTCATGTCCATTTGGTATTTATTTTTATGTTGGCACAGAAATGGCTTTATATTCAACTTCACTTACCACTAAGTATCTATCAAAGATATATTACAAAGATGACATGCTGGTCATAAAAGTGATAGGACTCAAATGAGGATCAAAGGATACCCAGTACCTCAGTTTTTCGTGAGTCTGATGGCCTTTCTAGTTGCTTTTACTAGCATACTGACTTGTATGATGAGAAACTTTGAATGAATATAGGCTCTGTATTGTCTGCAGCTGAATTGAGGAGGGAATTTCCTCTTCTGTTGTTTAATTTGCACTTGACATGAGGTAAGCTAGGGGGAGAAGTTTTGTCACAGTGTCAAAAGAATTTGAATATGCTACCAAATGTCTGGTAGCATAACCCTGAGGTAGGAGTGAAGGCACAAGTGGTTACTGTAGAGCAGCTGACCAACTGCACATTCATAGACTTTTATACCTCTTTTGGTAGTTCATGTGCCTGCTGATTTGATCTCTGCCCCTCCTCTCTTTGCAGCCTCATAAAAGTTTTTGTTTGGTTTGTGGTTTGTTTGTTATTGTAAATTGTTTGTCAAATCTAAATCCTCAACCCAAGTGAGGTGTAGAACATCACTAAGAGTGATCTGGATAAACTCCAGGAAAGCCAATTAATATAAATATGGTAAAAAAAGGGAGAAATGGAAGCAAACTGGAGCCAGGCTGATTTTTCATATGGACATTTTCCCTATAGCATAATGCTAGCTCACAAAAGGCAAGTTTTGACACTTATTAGTCCATGGGTTCTCAGTGTGTAAATCATACTGAAGCACATGGTTGACACATGTATGTGGAAAATAAACTGCCCAATCTCTCTGGGCCTAACAGCTTACAGACCTCAATGATATACTGTAAGATTGGTGCTGTTGACTTCAAAAGCAATCAAACTGCCACCAGAATGTGCTGACAAAATTAAGCAACCAAGATTGAACAGAGAACAAAAGCTGTTCTGAATAGATAGTTATTTCATATTCAAACCTTTTAATATTTAATTTATACCCTTCTTTTATGAAATTGCTTTAATTCTGTATGGGCAATAGGTTTATAAAGCAATTAACAGTGCAATCCAAGGGGTATACTTCCAAAAACTCAGGTTCACTGGGAACTATTGGCTTTGATACCATAAAGAAAACCTTATATTTTACCAGAAGAATGCAAGGTGTTTCTGAATAGTGGTTCATATTAGTTCATATATTTCATAAATAATACCTGAAAAGACCTAAATTAAGCAGGTTTATTGGTCACATTAATTTTAAGTGCTATCAGGCTAGAATTTATTTTATTCACTCACAAGGAGTGGTGTCCCCACCTGCCCTGCAACTCAACAGCTCCTGTGGTTGGTGTTAGTGGAGATCAAACCTAAAGGTAGGAATCTGAAATGTAAACTTTGGGAAAGCTGGAGTCAGCTGTCCCAGCTGTGTCCCGTCCCAAGATCTTGCCCACTCTCAGCCTACTGGTGAGACAGGATAATGTTGGAGAGACAGCCTTGGTGCTGTGTCAGCATTACTCTAGAATAGCCAAACATTGGTGTGTTATCAACACCTTCCAAGCTACCAACAAACAGCACAGTCACTGGTGAAATAAACTCCATTTTAGCCATACCCAATTCAATCTCCACACTTAATTCCATACCATTTGTATCATGCTCAGGTTCCATATATTTTTATACATATACACATATATATACATATA
>VZTU01003685.1:0-42187 GCA_013400835.1 Zapornia atra | reverse complement strand
CGCGGTCAGGTTCGCCCTCCTGCTTACTCTGAAATAACGGAGATAGGATTTTTCTTGCCAGTAAAAGCTTCCAATTGTATTTTTAAAAAAAAAAAAATATATATATAAATTTAAGAACAGCAGCAATGCTAAATAAACTGGAATAGCTTTCAGATTTCTAAGCCACAGAAAAGCACCCTTCATTAGCTTGCAGTCAGCTCATCTCTAGGATGGGGATTTTTTTTCCTCCCTTTAAAGAATTAACTTTCTTGTTAAAAATCAAGAAATGCGTTTTTACTAAAAGAACCGCATCAGTTAATTACTTTTTTTCTTTCCGCAGAAGGATCTAAATAGCAAACTTTTTTTTTTTTTTTGGAGGGGGGGGGAAATTACCTCGTAGATTCGTTTCTGCTTTCAATAAAGAAGTTTTACTATACCTTTCAAAGACAGAGTAGCTCTTGCACTTCACCTTTAGTAAGTTGCAGACAGGAAGTCCCGTCTCAATAAAGACCATATTGTTGGGTTACAGCATGGCACGGTGGCTTTTTTTTTTTCTTTTTTTAAAAAAATATAACTGCATCCTTACACTGTTACGACTGTTTATCACCGTGGATTTAGCTTGCTGAGTTGCTGCTACAGAACCGATAGACCGGTTGCTGCTGTCAGTTGAAACTTCAGTGTCAGTGTGCATTTACTGAGAGCGTTCGTCTTCCTGGGTGGAGTTGGTGCTTGCACATCTCCAGAAATATATTTCTAGCTAATATCTCAGAAGGCTTTAAATGCGTGCACTACTAAAGAAAAAAAAATCTCGAACCCAAATGATTTACTGTCTAACAATAAAGCTGAAATGATGTGGTAATAGCTGTACTCCCAAAGCGTATCCCAAAACATACGAAGCATTGTTCGAGTAAATGCACTTTAGAAATCTGTTTTGACATATCGAATGGGCCATTTCATGGCTATGTAACTATAATCGTCCAAAAGGACTCTGTAGGCTAGAAGGAAGAACGAGAAAAATCCCACGAACCGGTTACTTTTCCCAAACAACCATTCCCGAGTCTGTTTCACATTAAAAATGACCTCTCTCTTTCCACGTTCAGGCGGATGTTTCCCGCAATGAGAGTGAAGATCTCAGGTTTAGACCCACATCAGCAGTATTACATTGCTATGGATATTGTGCCAGTGGATAACAAAAGATACAGGTACGGTGACTTTTAAAGGCGAAAAACATACGATGCAAGCGATAGGGAGCTTGGCTATTGGAAGAAAACGTTAACACCACATAAATTAGCAGGTGGTGGTTAACTCTCCTTCAGATGCTTATTTACATCCCAGTGCATTAAAAAAAAATAAAATGGTGCCAAGTATGCAAACCCAACTAAAATTTCTCTTGGAGCTCTCTATACATTTGCCTGACGCTGTGCATGTACTGTGGTCAGATGCTCAGGTTTTGGCTTTCCAGTGCGGTCAGGAAATGTTCGCATATTTTATTCCTCATTATGTCGGTGGGAATTATTTCCTATTAACAAATAAGTATCAAAATGCGCTTTTTTTCCCTAGTCCTGAATGGCATTACCATTAATTAATGACAGTAAGAGCATCGATGCCTGATTTAATGGCATATAAGCTTTCTTGGTCAAGCTTCAAATTGATTGTATCGTGTAATTTAAAAGCTGTGTATCACTCGGTTATTCGGTTGCTGAGATTTGCAAAAGGCAATGTTTCTAATTACTCTTTTTTTAAAAAAAAAAAAAAGAACCGATGGTACTATTGTCTGAAGAATAGGGTGAGAAACGAAAGTAGTTGTTCTCTGAGCATTTAAGAGAAGGAATTATGTGCTGAAGCTCTCGCTGTCTGGCAAGGGCAGTCGTGTTTTCCGGGTGGGCTGGTGTTGGTTGGACTCTGCTGAAACCACTGGCCCTGTAGAAAGGTGTGCAGGATCGGGCCCGCCGCAGTTACTATGGGGAACTGTACACACGTTTTGTAGGTCTTGCTTTGCAGATGCAATCCCGTGCTCCGCAGGAGCCAGGAGGAGCCAGTTCCGTGGGGGCAGGATCCGGTCCTTGCCCACAGTTGGTTTGATTGTTACAGCCCTGTGCGTAGCATAATCCAGGGAAACTCGCTGCAGATTTAATTGCAGAGCTAGGAATATTTCAGTACTGAGACTGAAAGGTTGGTTCTGCAGGAATGCTGCCTCTTTTCCTAAGCAAACACCGCCCTGTGGGGGTTTTTTTTGGGGTTGTGTTTCTTTACGTGTCCTTACCTAGTTGACCGCAACGTTGTCCTTTTCCTGTGTGGTGCATAAGGCATTTCTTAGGACTGTTTTTTCAATAAGGTGCGAGGTATGAGCTCTGAGGATGGTCGGTACATGCAGTTAGGGGAGGCTTTTCTGTCTGTACTCCTTCCTTTAGACCAGTGCAGTGCAGCTCAGATGAAAGCCCTTCTCAAAGCCCTTTTCTTGCTTTGTGTTGCACGTGTGCTGTTTGCACAGCAGTCTCAGCGTATCATTCCTAGAGGGTCTGAGCAATTCCTTAATTCACAATTTTATCCCAAGTAGAATACAAATGCTAATACTAAAATTGAAAGCCAGGTATGTTGAATATGAGTTGTTTAAACCCCCTTTCATTGAAAATAAAAACAGTTGCACTGAGATGCACTGTCTGTCCAGTGCCATACATATGTGGTGCCCAGATAACTGAAGTAACTTAACAAAAGTTGTATGAAGTGGCAATATTTTCTCAACTGGCAAATTGAAACTTCTATAATTATCTATTAGCACAGCACCTTTAACCTGCTCCCCAAATAGTAATGTTTTACTTGATTCCCCTTTTCATTCTTTGCTGCACAATGTATGATTTGAAAAAAAATTTTTATTGCCATTTAACTTTGGAGGTTCATGTGGCTTTAGAAACTGTCTTGCAGATCTTTAGATTTGAAAGATCTGCAAAAGCACTGCCATATGCAGCCTGGTCTTTAGCTGTCATAGCAGACAGCAAAGCTAAATGGAAATAAGAAAATTCCATGTGGGTCTAGACTTCTGGCTGAATTGGACCTTGTTGTAAATATTTGGAAGCTGAAGGTGTTGCTCAAAATATTTTATGTGCATTTATGACTTTACTTTTGTAGGGAAAGCATGTATTTAGTATAATCCAATAAATATAAAATAAATGAAAAATGTTACAACATTTGTCTGTGTAATCTGGGTTTGAAAATTTGTCTCCAGGAGTGAATTTCACCACCATTTGAGACTTTAGTTTTACAGTTTGATATGAATTATATGGAGCGATGCACATACTAGATCATTTAATTTCTGATTACGTTGTTGGTCTTCTTCTAGTATATGCAAACAAATTATTTGATAAAATCTTTCTTGTTTTTATTAAAAAATGTAGATGAATTACTAGAATTTTACTGTACTTTAAAAAAAACAAGCAACATAAAACCTTGACGTTTTTAATTAGCACTTTAAAAAATTTCCCTGTGAAGTGTCTGCCTTCAAAATAGGTTTTCAACTAAAGCAGATGCTATTTTTATCAGAAAATGACTTTGTCAGCATTGGCCTATCAAATTAAATATCTGCCATGATTTTTCATTTGTAAGCTTTTCTGCAATACTATCCAAGAAAATTAATATGATCTTGCAGAAATAGCAAAGCATAGTTTGACAGTTCCATTATTTTTTTCAATCATAATGTTCTTTCCCTTCAATAGCTTTATTTATAGACTCTTATATGAGACTCAACATACTAAATCTTCCAAATATGGAATTACAACTTGATTTGATGAATGAAGGACTAGATTCTTCCGTTTGCTGATGCCTGTTCAGAGCAGAGCTGTAGCAGTTAAAGAACTGACACCAGCTTAAAGCTCAGTGTGGAGCCTGGCGTTACGATTGTTACTGATTTTAAGAAGACTGAGGTCAGAGCAGAGCATGATTTTTAACCTTACTTTTGCAGATACCAGAACTATGTTTTGAAACTGAAAAAAACCCCAAACAATCCAAACCAACAAACCCAAAATTGTATCTATTGTCCTTTTGTATTTTGTTAATTGATGGGTTCTTGCTATGTTTATGGGCCTTAATTTATTAGCACTGAATGGGTCTGATTGATAGATTATTTCAGGTTTGGTGGTTATAGGTGTTTGTTTCCTTTTTATAGGTATGTTTATCATAGCTCCAAGTGGATGGTGGCTGGTAATGCTGACTCCCCGGTACCACCTCGTGTTTATATTCACCCGGATTCACCTGCCTCTGGGGAGACATGGATGAGACAAGTCATCAGCTTCGACAAACTGAAGCTTACCAATAATGAGCTGGACGATCAAGGGCATGTGAGTACTTGCTCTTCTGCAGTATTGTATGTAGGCACATTGCTCAGCGCTGGAAGCCTAATGTGCAGCTTCAGGGTGCCAGAAATAAGGTTGACTTCTCAAATCTGTTTTGGAACTTTACCGTCCAGATTAAAAATCTCCCTACTTTCTGCTCCGATAATTAACTGCTTATTAGAGCCTGCTGTTTTACTCCCCCCTCAAAAACAGAACTCCTTCTGCAGAGTAAGCCTTTACAAGGCTAAATTGCCTAATCCGAAGGGGCAGAGTTGCTCTCATGTTTTCCCACCGAGTGTGTTACTCGCAACTCCTGCTCCGATCAAAAAGGACGCTTAAATTCACAAGTGGCTAGAAGAAACATTAATAGTGTGTAATAACTTAATGTGAATAAAAATACACTTAACTATTTTCTTAACCTAAACATTTGTGTGAAATCCCATGAGGTGTTAATAATTGCAGTCAAAAACGAACAACATGGGAGCTGGGTTCGCTCTGATAATGATTTATTGCATACCTTATGAAGCAAGACCCTTTCACAGCTGAGGCTCATTACTTCTGAAAAAACTGGCGAGGACGTATGCAGTACGAGTGTTCTGTTTGCAAGTTCTAAATTGTTTAGTTATGACATTATCTAATGTGACAAAATGTGTTATGTTAATATTTCCTTTTCTCTTCAAAACTGTTGAAACATGACAGATGTAAGCCAGTATCTTTCCAGCAATCCCTGAAATAGTTCTACTTGACACCTTGGGAAATAATTAAAAAATGAGAATTGCTTTTAGCCAGGGTGAAGTCCTTAATTTTGCAAAATCCTGTAATAAATGGGAAATGTTGGCTTCCTTTCAGAAGGAGCACTGAGTTTCAAGTGGTAGGACTTTAAGATGTTGGAGGCAAATTTTGAGTCAGAATGTGGATTACATTGTCCTTAGCGTAGCCCGATTTATTAACCAGGATACTTTCTCCTTGATGGGAGTGAAAATAAAACGCACCGGTCACAGAGTACAAAGATACTACGTGCATCTGTCAGTACAGTTGTAACTGTGACATTAACCCGGGTATTTCATCAATACACAGTCCAAGTCTAACCGTGAGATTTCTTTTCCCGCATCTGTGTTTGCAGAGGAGATTAACATGAGACTCTGGTCATACTGTGCAGGGGCTGCAACTTTTATGTTACAGAGGCTGAAATAGAGAATACTGACTGGATTGAGCTAGCAAATGCCATAGCAAGAATAAAAAGCCTTTCTTTAGTATGATGGTGTTCATAATTTTATTGCTCTCTTTCTTAAAAAGAACATGGGGGTATTCACAACTCTCAAGTTAGCAGCGCTTTTCTTTAGGCTTGTAAGAAAGATGTTTTACATTGCTTCTTTCTGGAATCACAGTTACGGGGTGTCACTTGACAGTGTCTGTTTGAGTTCAGGTTGGCACACGTAATTCCCTTAGTTTCCTCAGAATTTGTGTGTTTGCCACCCATCTCGAGGGGGAGTTGCTTTCTCGGAGCCCTGAGTCTGCTGTAAGGACTTTAAAAAGTGAAGAGGGTGTGAATGGGTAAATGTTGCTTTTCCAGTGGAGAGGAGGCTGGCTGTTTTCTGTACTCTCTTGTTCCAGAGGGGTGTAACGTGGGTACCGTGGTCCACTCGTCGTCCACTTGCAGTCACAAACTGCCCTGTGCTAAATCTTGGCTCTGTAGAGAATCGCATTACTCTATTTTTCCATCCCAAACCTTAGCTTTGTTTTTATTCTGAACTGAAACCTGTGTAGCATACACAGCATGCCGTTACTCATATTGTAGGGGGCTATAAATTTTCTGGTCTTTAGTTAAGTGTTTCGATTTGGAAACTAGTGAAGCAAAGCCTTAGTACAGCGATTTGAGACACATTGAACTGATTGAGAGCTACGGCAGCGCCCCTCCTCCCCAAAATGGAAATTTAAGTATTAAAATAAAGGACAAAAGAGGGATGGATTTAAAATAATTTCATATTTCTAAAATCTGGGAAATTGCAAACATGTCATTCATAATTACCAGAAAAGGCAAAAGCAGAAAGCAGAAAAGTGTCTCTTCCAATGGGTACATTTTTTCTTTTAAAGCTATGGTAGTGTGGAATGCTGTATTGAAAAAGCTATGTAGCCTCTGAATGCCTCCAGCAATAATGGAAAACGAATAATCATATTTTGTGATGAATATAAACCCCAATTGTTTCTCATAAGCAGGAAGGAACCATTTTTCTCATGAGGGTACCAAAGGAGGGATGGGGAATTAGAAGAACTAGGGGTCACGGCCATACTGTCCCTCAAATATTTGTTTTTACATCAAGTGTTCTGACTCTCCCACCCCTGTATGGGAAATGGGTTATATTTTAGATTATTAGAAAGGGTTGTTTTTCTTTTCCCCCACCGCTTAGACAGAATGGCTCAGAGAAAACTCAATGGGGTCTCTACACTCTGCCATCTTTCCTCCAGTAGTTAAGCAGCGTTGTGCTTTAGCTGTTGTTCTTTGGGTGTGCTTTCCATGCTGTCTGGTTCTGGGGCTTTAATCCTTGTCAGAATTGTTCCTTTATTTTAACCGCTCTCCTCAGAGGTGTCAGCTTTTGCCGAGTTCTTATTGTTAGAATCCCGGGGCTAGGTTTTGATCTTGCTGGCTTTGAGGTAGGGAGCTCACATGACATCAGTCCAGAGCCCTTTTACCTATTCTGGGGTTACAACTCTCAGAATCGGTGAGAAAAGTGACCCACGTGCGTGGGAATGGAGACAGGATTTGCAGATGGAGGCTAAGGTAGTATTCCCGTGCAGTATTTATATTGTTGTAGCGGTTCATGGCAGTCAGCTTCCCTTGCATTGCATTGGCCTGGTGTTAGCTTCTAGTGACGGAGAAGACGATCTCTAAGAGAACTTGCTTCGCTACTCAGAGCCTTCCTGGGCTCCTTGCTGCCTGCTGCTATTTTCATCAGTGTGGGAGTTTGTGACGACGTAATTTTATAGTGCTGTTCTGCAGAGAGATTTTGAAGTACATCTGCACGTAGGACACTCTGATACATGGATTCCACTTGCAGGCCGAGGAGATCAAGCAAAATTTGTAAGGATATGTTTTCCTTGTGTGTTTTTGATCTCAAAAGGGAGTCCCAGGGTGAGTTCTCTAATTTGGAAAGAGCGTGTGCTTAGTCATTAAGACACATACTGTGGCATTTGTGCCTTTCATCTGACTTGTGATGGTAAGGAAAAGTAAACCTGCATTTTGCAGTTGACACAGAGAAGCCCGTAGTCTGGGCACTCTTTGTTAATGCCTCTCATTCCTCTCTCATCTGTGGAGTAAGTGCTGCTTTGTAAAAGCAGTTTCTCCCTCTGGCTGGTTAGAGCTGGCTTATTTTTTCTATTTTGATGCAATTTATAATCTGTATTTCAGTAGAGGGGAAAAGTCAATATTTTTTATGCTATTTTCCATGCTTTTCAACTGAGTATTTTTTGATGCAGAGAAACATCTTTTAACTTTTAGTGAAAATGAGGCTGTTAGTGTGTTAATTGTTCCTCAGTGGTTGTTTTTTTGTTGGGTTTTTTTTCCCATTTGAAAGTGGGGTGAGGCTGGAAGCAGAGGCGGACTGTTACTCTGCCCAGACTTGGCTCCAAGTAACAAGCTCTGCTTACAGTCAATGGGCAGTTATATGTTCTTGTCACAATGAAAAGCTGGGAAACATCAGCATTTGCACTTGCAGTTTTTGTCTTTGTGGAGAGGGTATCCATGTTCCATGGCCCCACACACTTCCCTGACTGCAGAAAGCCTGAACGCACGGACTTTGCAAGGAAGAGAAAGGAGGCTTTTTGGCAAAACCAGTGGCAAAGTGAGGGCCATGCAGGTGGTAGGGAGGTAACTGTGTAGTCTTTGTACCACCGAGCCTCTGGAGGATTGTTGTTTTCCCCATGAAAGAGTATCGTGCTATTGCTTGCTCTGGCTGTAATGATTGTGCTGCAGTGGTGCCCGAGCTCATGGTCAGCTCTGAGGTCTCATCACAGCAGCATCTCTCAAAAGCCATATTGCAAAGGGAGTCCCAGCTTTGTGAGTCTGCCGGTACTTTGGCTGCCTGTGCTCTGCCATGCTGTTGTCACGTACTGCTGCCTACCTGCAGGCTCCCAGCTGCGGTGGCATCCAACTGATTATGATGTCTTGACAGCTGCTGTGGTCAAAGTGTAGTTTTACTTTTGGTAGGTGAGGTTTATTCCTACATGGAGTGTTTTGGTCTTGCCCTGTGAGGGGTTTCTGGAGAGAAGCAAGATCTTCAACTCTAAATGGAAAGTAATACCAGTTTGTGTTTGACATTTGGTGGGACTTGTCCTGGTTGGGGTTTTTTATTGTTGGCTTTTAAGGGTATGAAGGGAAGGTTGCCGTTTCTGCAGATAAACTGTTAGGTCCCATTTGTGCTGTTAAATGTTCAAGCACTGCGAAATGAAAACCCGAAATCTCTTGTTCTTTAGCTTTTTCCTAACAGTAGCTTTAGGTGATGCTTAGAATAGTAGAGCTAAATGGTTTTTGGAGTGCATGTTGCTTCTCTATGTCCAGTCTTTGCGGTGTTGCTCCTTCATTCACCTGGGCTCTGCGGTTATGTATTATTTATTGAGAATTCAGAGTCCTGATCATTAACAAAGATCCCATTGTACAAGGCACAGTAGAAAATTGAGAGAAAAAAATGTTCTTGTTACAGATTTGCTCGTTGTCCAGCAGTGTGTCAGTATATATATATATATATAAAATACATATATATATATATACACACTGTGTATATGTGTGTATATATTTTTTTTTTCCAGTATAGCACAGAGCAAAGCCAGGTTGCTCTTAAGAGATGCCACAGATGAGTTTAGGTGTAATAGTCACACAGATACGGAGTGTGAGGCGTTCATCTCCACGTTGCTGTGACTTGTTCTGATACATGAGCAGAACTGTTGGTAGCTGCCTGGGGGTTATCATTCTGTGCAGTCAGGTCTGCCATGCAGGCAAGTGGTAGTTTGCACAGCAGAACTGATGGGGTGAAGTAATAAGTGGGGTGGGAGCAAAATATAGCATGGTACAGCGACGGGTTTAGACAGTGGAACACAGCTTTTGGTCATTGTTTTGTTTTCATGTTGCATCAGTACCTACCCTGGTGTCACTTGATGTTCACAGGAAAAGAGGGTCAGGCACGTGCTGTCTTCTCTATGTTTTCATTTTGCAGGTCTTTTCCAGTGGAGAACTGAAAGGAGTGTTGTAAAAAGGAATACACATTTGCACAGTAAAAAATCTTGCTCTGTGCAAGACTTCAGAAACTGGGAAAAGGCTTCATATGAGAACATCCATAGGGCGCTCCCTGAGCAAATTAATTGGAGCCTGTGATGTCATTGTCAGAACCTTACTTACAGGCTAATAAACCCCCTGGTTATCCAGAAACTTGGCATATCCAAAATGGGGTCATGTAATCTGGCCAGGACTAAGTGTGTTAAACTAGCCAAACTCTGATTTATCCAAATGAATGTAATGTCCTCTATGTAATTCGGATGAATGAACTTCCACAGTGTCTGGCATAGGGGCTCTGTCGAGTGCCTCAGCACACGCACATTCTGAGGCTACTCAACGAGTAGGAAATTAAAAAGCTTTTCCTGAATGTTGATTAGAGGTTCCACAGGCCAATAGCCATAGCAGTATTTATTTATTGGGTTACTAATTTCTTAGGCCTTCCAACAATAATAGTTGAGCTTCCAATTATTTTTTCTTTCTTGAAATTTTCTATTTTAGTCGCGGTTAGCTGAAGTGGGGTAAACTAGATGGAAAATTCTGTATTATAAATTTCTAAAATTTGGGAGCAATACCAAGAGGTATTTTTGTAGTCAATTTTATGTACCATGAGTTCATATACTTCTTGTTTATACTTTGTTCTTAATTGAGGTTTTGTATGCTGGGTTTGTATATTGATACTATTGATATGTGTTGTAAATGTAGGGTTATTAACTCTTTAGAGTTCTAGGTTTTCGTACTATTTTACTCTTAAGTTTCTGCTCCTTCAGAGTGTGAGAGTCCCAGCTTGCATTAAAAAAAATATAATTCCAACCTTTGGGATAACAAGAAACAAATGGATTCTTGTATATCCTGAAATTTCCAAAACCAAAAGACAAATGCTGCTGCTATTTCTCTTGCTATATCAAATCCAGGCTTCAGTGGAAAAAAGTGAGAAAAACTTTCATAATTCCAGTGGGACCAGGACTTCATGCCTGATTTTTTTTTTTTTTTTGAGCCAGTTTCTGAATTCAGAGCTCCTGAGTCGTAATTTTTAAATGCTTAGGGTTGGCAATAACATAAATACACAGGGATTAGGCTACTGTAATAAGAACCTTCAGAGGTTAAAGAAAACATTTGATTTCCAGTAAGTGGCATGGTAAACACATACCATAATCTGTTCCAAAAAGCTATTAGTCCTGAAACAGCAGGGTGTCCTTTCTAATAAATGTTATCTTTTTCCTTTCATGACTGCATAGATTATCCTTCACTCTATGCATAAATACCAGCCTCGTGTCCACGTCATCCGAAAAGACTGCGGAGATGACCTGTCCCCTGTCAAGCCTATCCCTTCAGGAGAAGGGGTGAAAGCCTTCTCTTTTCCAGAGACAGTTTTCACCACTGTCACAGCATACCAAAATCAACAGGTAAGTTGAGCTTCCTGCTTAGCACTTTACAGGATTTTCAGAGCGAAACAATGAAGTAAGAGGTGGAAGCAAAACGGATATGTTCATTATATCGCTCACTAAAAAGTGTTGGTCTAAACTCTTCCTGTATTACAAGCAGTTCTCACTGCTAGTATTGTAGCAGTGCCTGGAGGCTGTAGGTAAGGCTTCAGGCCCTGTGGGCTAGATGCTGCATACAAAAAGTCATTCTTAGTATGAGATCACACAGTCCAGTTGGCATAGTTAATGGTGTCTTAATTATAAATTCAGCATTGAAGCACAAGGCAAAGAACAACCTATTTTTCAAAGGTGGTTTTGTACTTGTAAGTGTAGGTATATGTTGGGATAGAATTTTTAAAGCGCTTTTGTTCCTGATTCAGGAACAGTGATTTCAAAACTCCGAGGACCTTAACAGAGAAGCTGAGGTCTGAAGAAAATTGCAGTTGTTTTCCTTAACTGCATCCACAATTTATCTGGGTCCACACGGATTTAAACTCAAAAGTAAACTGCAGGTTGCAGTGTTTGGCTTTTATTACCACTTGTGGTACATGGTGACACCATAGTCTTGTGACATTTTATTAATTCCATGTAAGTTATTGCAGCTGTATTTTGGGAAATCATGCATATCTTGCTGTCTTTACACAGAAAAGAACAGCAGAGCCATGTAAATGCTGGAATAGAATTATTTTGTGCCTACTCTGTTTATTTGCATGAACTGGGAGTGGTTTTTGGTGGGATTGCTGCTTGGGTTTTTTTTATGGAGGATAGTAGCCTAGAGATAATCTCTGTTTTCACATTTCCTTCTTGACCCATACAGAAATAAAATTTAATTTAAATTTTATTGCAGTTAGGCAGTATACTCTCTTAGGTGAAGAGTGACATTTGCCAGAAGATATTTTCCTCAAGAATTCCAACCTGACATTTGGTAGCATTAAATACCTATTAGCTTCTCTGATCATTTGCAAAAATAATGATCAGAATACTGGCCCTTATTTTGCTGTGCTTCAGGACAACCATTGTAAACAATGCAAATGTGAAGATGTTTCTACTCCAGCCAGCTTAATTTTGTCAGGATAGTAATTTCGTATGCTTAGCTGAGTTTTCAGGTAATGGTTTCTTTAATAATCTTCACAGATAACTCGTCTGAAGATTGATCGGAATCCATTTGCCAAAGGGTTTCGAGATTCGGGACGTAACAGGTAGGTGTTGGGGAAGGAGGTGGGCTTGTTCCTCCTGGCAGAATCAGTTTGTGAAGACTGTTAGGAGGCAATACCTGTAATTACAGACAAAGTGGTCTGAGGACTTGAATTCCCTAATGGAGCACTTGGGTTTCTCAGTAGTGTTCTCTGTGGGGGGCTCCCATTCCCACTCCTTTAACCATCTAGGTCAGTAGTGGGTTGGCACATGGCTTGGCTCATGTACTCAGGTTTCCTCTCGGTAGAAGCGGTGGCGTAGCATGAAGGCTGCAAATGGATTAATGTATACACAGGTCTGTGATTTCACACTGTTCCTGAAATCTCCTTGTTCTCCTGGCTGGAGACAAAAATTGCAGATGCCAGCATCAAACTATAAACTCTTTCTTGCCTGCAAGTGGCGTTTAGTATGGGTGAACGGCTTGTTTTCTTTTGAAGGGGGAGAAATGTAAGTCGCCTTTTGGAGTAACTTTAGTATACTTGTCTAGGCATTGGGACACCTGTGTTCAAGTGTCTCTTCAGCCTGAGGAGTTTTAAATCCACTTCCTGGGTGAATGCCTTTCCTACTGGGCTGTAGATGACCTTGAAAGGAGCCTGGTTTCCACCTCTTCTGTTGTGGTTGGAGTGATTAATTGCTTGTTCCCTCTTGATCCATGAATCTTTCAAAATAGCAATGGGGAATCTGAGTAGTGCGAAGTGCAGACTTGTGTCTAGTCCCTGCTGCCAGTACTGATGAGGTATTTTATCCAAAGACTGCTTAATGCAAAATACTTAAGCCTGTTACGAATTGCATGTTAAACCATTTCAGCTAAAAAAAGCAGCATTTAATTGTGGTGCGTATTATACATCAGTTCTAGTGACTACGTTGCGTTTTGTGTCTACAGCTGCTATATTTATGACCTAGCCTTAGAGAGGGAGCAAACTGTATGCTGGTAGGAATGCTCCGAGAACAGCTTTTAGTAGCTGCTTTATTGAGCTTCTCTTAGCAGAGGCTGCAGCTTTACAGCCTGGTTTGTGCTTCCAGCCAGAGTTGCACAAATGCTGAGGCTGGACAGCAAGCGAGACTAGTTTCTAGAAGATGAACAGTTACAGAAGGTGAGGGGTAGCTGTAAGATTTACAGGAATGCATTTTCAGTTTGTACTCTGCATTTGTTGGTCACTAAGATTTTTCTCTTTTACCAAGAAGCGATTGGTGATTCTCTGTCCTGGGGCTTGGAAGGGATGCTCCAGGTACCAGCATAAATAGCGTTGTCTTCCTTTGCAGCTTTCTAGTGTGATATTAAGTGAACAGTAACTTCTAGGTAAACATGGTGATTGAAGATGCAAAACCAGTTGGGAAAGAAAAGAATTGCCATATGTGCCCCTATTTGACAGCTCTCTGTAGGCAGTGTCTCTGCTGTGCGTGCTCTTTGCAGAGCTGTAAAAGAAGTACCAAGGCTCTCGTGAGAAGTCTGAAACCATGACATCTCTGAAATTTCTGAGTTCAAATGAAAGTAGAATTTCTTCCATAATGCTCTGCGAAACAAGAGAAGGTGCCCTTGAAAATAGAGAGGGGAGGATCATTCAGAAACCAGTCCTGAACTAGATTTAGTGTGGTGGAACAGCCCTGGTGTTACCCAAGAACAATGTAGGTGCAGTAAGAGTACTGCATCTGCAACCATTCAAATCCAGTTCTATGACTGGGGCTATCCAGAGAAGGGGGTTTTTTTTTTGGTTTATCTGCTAAGAATAAGTTTGGTTTGGGCATTAGAAAAAAGCAGGGTATTTTAATTGAAAGACAGTTAAGTTTATGGAAATGGATTAGAAGTCCAGTTCTTTAGGAAGGGCCAGTGTCTGTAAAATATTTCAGAACTGGCACTAGATGAGGTCTGAATTCTTTTATTGTAACAAACACACTTGCTACAGAAGTGACTCTGCAGACTCTTGTCCACTGTTGCTTTACTGAAGTCAATACTGCACGTTTCTTTGGTAGGCTCCATGGTGCTAAGTAATTATGTTTGGGCATGCAGCTTAGATGTTTAATTGTGGAGGAAAACTCATTTTTAAAATGACATTATGACATTACTGGTTTACTCAGCTGATAATTAATTTACTCTGTTGATAAGTATTGAAATTAAACATTAATATTTGGTTATCTTCATCGTTCTAGCTGGTGTATTTATCACCAAAGCATTTTAATCTGCTACAAAAGTGAAAAAAAATACTGTGCTACCATTATTTCCAACTTTTCAATCTTGCTTTAATTATTGCAGCTATCTTACTTTACTCTGCACTGCTGCATGCAGTAATTCTGTTTAATTAAAAATATTCCCGTTCAGGTCATTCCCGTTCAGTCCCACAGGCTATTTTGCAGGAATCAGTAGCTTCACCTTTTAAAAGCATTCCCTGGGCATTTGCAAAGTGCAGCAGAATTTATGTGCTGAGAATAGTTTCATTCTTCAGTTAGGCCTTAAGTTTGACCCTATAAAAACTTTTACTCAGGAAAGGACCAGAATTTCTCCCTTTAAATACTTCAGGAAAAACATAACTGTTTTGTTAAATAAACTTGGCCATTTGATAGCGCAAATTAGGGTGGTGATAAAATGTGGAAATTGTTGGAAGGCATCTTGTATAAATTATCGCCTCGGCTGCACTCCTCCAGGAGGTGGCTTTTATCTCTGCCTTAACTAGAAATGAAAATTCACCATTACTGCGGAAAATTAAGGCTATCTTTTTAGTCCAGGTCCAGCTAATAAATACTTTATAAATGTTTCCTGACATGCATGTGGGATACTGCTGGAAGGGCAGTGGGGAAGAAGCAGTACCAGAGAACACGTCGGTAGCTTCAGCTCAGTCCATTTGCATAATTTGAGGGTACAGAGTTGCTGCTGCTCAAAGGAAGCGCTTGGATTCAGCGTGTGTGCCTGGTACTGACGTTTAACAGGCCTTTGGGCCCCAGCAGCCAAAACCAGCAACAAAAGTACACCTCTGAGGTGCATTATTAATAAAATTCTGTCAGAAAACAAATGAAGCTTTACCTTTAGGAAATACAGATTCGTTTAGTCACTGTCTGCCACGATTTTCTACCCAGTTATTTCCATTTTGACACGACATGTTTTGGGGAAAAATAAAGAAGACACAAGATTTTTAGTTCCCAACGGGTTTTTGCTCAGCACATAATAACCAAGACAAGACTGCTTTATACATTTCAGTAGCAAAAGAGCTGTACACCCATGCCTTGCTCATGTCCTGAGTGTGATAAAAATTGTCAATGGATCATCTTTGTTCTATGCAGAAATAGGAGCTCCATCTGCTGTTAGAGCAGTTCCTCCTAAGGAAGCATCGTACTAGGAAAACATTTAATGTCATTTTAACCAAGCCTCCCCTGTCAAGCAATCCTCCCAAAAAGGCAGAAACTACTGAAATAGAGATCTAGACTTTCAGAATTGGGAGACTCTGTGCTGACACACAGATCAAAGCAATCTCAGTCTTACAGGATGCAGGGTTCTTTTCTGAAAAGCAAAATTAACTTCAAAATAATCCTAAAAGTTACTATTTTTTATAAGCCTCTGTGGTAAAGTATCATGAGACATGTGACAGGACACAACTTTCTTTCATGACACTGTGATATTTTTGCTCTAAATAGAATGGGACTGGAAGCTCTGGTAGAGTCTTACGCCTTCTGGAGACCTTCACTGAGGACACTTACATTTGAAGATATACCTGGAATTCCTAAACAAGGTAATGGTCTTCTTTCTGTTCTTTCAAAACAAAAACGCAGGAAGATAAAGCTGTGCCCATCCTGCTTTACAGAAGTCTAGCTGCATGTATCCTTGCAGAGAAAAAGCAACCAACAGGCCATCACCTCTCATCCAGTTATTGTGAGTTAGAAAAGTAACTTAACCACTGTGGCGATACAAATGTTACACTGTAAAGATCAATCAGATTGCATTTGGAGGAAAATGCCAGTTATTTAAGTATGGAATAACCTATTCCTTAGCATTGCACAATGGCTAGATAGGTGAAGGAGACATCATTTATAGACCACTTCTGTTGTACACAGCTAAACTCCACTGTAGGAATTACTTGTATTTTAAGGAAAAAAAAAAGAATGAGAGAAGACATCCCCTGTGAAGCAATTAAGTAGCAAGCTTAATTTGGTTGCTTCCTTGGAAAGCTGCCTTGATTCTTCAAGACCTAAAAGCTGTTCAGTAAAAGTCCCAACAAGCTATCTGCATCCTAGAGCTTGAAAAAATGGATCTCCTCTCTATTGTGCTTTTTCCTGTTCCCCAGTCCTTCTTAATCTCTTATTTTCCACTTTCCTCATCGTACAGGTAGTGCTGTGAGGGACAGAGATACTTAAATGGCCTGTTTGGACAGAGAGGGGTCTCTGTATTATTTTCTGAGTTCCTTTTATTTCTAATGTACCCAAATGCCAATAGAAAACCTCTCAGCCTTTTCCCAGCCGAATCACACATACTGCTCCTGATTCTTCACAATTCCTGCTACCAAATTTACTAACATCCTTCCTGCTTTCTCGTAAACTCATTAAGTGTCTTCAGAAATCTCTTCTGTCAGGTTCTGCTGAGCCCGCTCTTTGGAGAAATCTTGAGCATCAGTGCTTGGTCTAGGCAATTTAAAAGTTTTTTGTGTCAAATCATAGATACATTGGATGAGGCTTGGCAGAGTTTTGGGCAGAACATGGGGGTGATGGGTGGTCTTCAGAAAAAAGGCCTGTAATGAGAACTCTGCATCAAACCCAACATAACCTTGTCAGACCACGTAAGACTGAAAGGCAACTCACTATGAAGTTAATCTGTCTATGGGACAGACCAGCTATATTGCCCTGTCTGTGTCTTGCAGGGTAAATGCTGCCATGAACTTCTCACTTCTTTTTCTGCTGCTGCCTGAGATTAAGGAGCTGGTTGAAGTAGTGTTGATGTTCAGAGGATGGGAACTGGCACCCTTGAAAAAGCTTTAGGTGTATATTACATGGGACAGGAGGTGGTTCAGACGCTTGTGGAAGGACCTCATTAGACATTTGTCCTGGTTGTTGGTGCTGGAAGTGCTCATCTTCAGGTAGCAGAGGTGTTAACGTTGATTGAGAGAAAAATAAATCTGCCTTACATCAGTATTTCTGGAACGTGGTGGTGTCTCATCGTGCTTTGAGCTTGTGGAACAAGAAGCAGCAGGCAGAGTTCACTAATATATTTTTCTTGTTACTGGCTCACCTATCATGAAAACCTGTTAACATACTGACAGAGTGTGTCTGCTTGCAGCATTAAGTTGTTTGAACAGGAGAGTCTTCCTTCTTAAGCGCCTTTCACCTGGGAGACTGTGAAAAGGCCCAGATTAGTTTTTCTATGCTCATTTTTCAGGGAGATACAATCTCTTAAGAAAAAGAAGCACTTCTTGCAGCTGGGAAACTTTCAGTCCTGAGAAAAAACTTCACATGTAGCAAGCGTAGCATTTGCAGGAGCATTAAGCACTGGTATTCGTCAAGTAAGAAGTTCTGATACCAGTAAATGAACAGTTTGCTGGAAACCTAAACCTCCACCTACCCATTAGAGAAATGAAGCAGCCATACACATGATTCAGCCTACACTTTTCCTGGAGTTATTCTGAAGTTTCGTTCTCAAGGGTTTTTGTTTGTTTGAAGTTGGAAGTTTTTTATTCTGAAGTTTTGTTCTGAACTTTACCTGAAGCTGTTGAACTGTGGGAACATCTATTATTTGAGCTAAGGAGCCGGTTCCTTTGCTGGTGTTCAGGCAGTGAAAGTGAGGCACAGAGTGCTTGAAACACTCTGGGGTGTAGCAAGCACACAGACAACACAAAATTCTTCATTTTGAAGAAGGCTTTCTGTGAAGTGGTACTTACTGTCTACATATTAGCTGTCATGCAGTGCCCTTCCAGTGTTAAATAAAGAGTAGCTAAGCTTTTGGACAGGAGTTCTAAGTATGAAGTGGTGGTTGCAAAAGCCTAACTGCAGTTCTCATTCTTGGCCAGGTTCTTTCCTTAAAAATACACCTGGGCCATACATAGCCCTCCCCCTCTCCTGCATGCATATGTACAATATTGTTTTTTAATTAAGTTGTGTATCATGTCAAGGGTTATTATACAAGACAAAGATCTTGATCTGTCACCTAGGAAGTGAAGCTTTCCCAGTGTGCTTCTGACACTCTGATATTCTCTTCCAGGAAATGCAGGTTCTTCTACTTTGCTCCAGGGATCTGGCAGTGGAGTGCCATCTACCCACCCCCACCTTTTACCGGGTTCCCCATGCTCATCTCCAGCCTTCCACCTCAGTCCCAACACTAGCCAGCTCTGTAGCCTTGCTCCAGCTGACTACACAGCTTGTGCCCGCTCAGGCTTGACCCTGAACAGATACAGCACTTCCCTGGCTGAAACCTACAACAGGCTCACAAACCAAAGCAGCGAGACGTTTGCACCCCCCAGGACTCCCTCTTACGTTGGTGTGTCGAGCAGCACAACTGTGAACATGTCCATGAGCGGCAGCGACGGGGACGCCTTCAGCTGCCCGCAGACTGGCTTATCTATGCAGATTTCAGGGATGTCTCCACAGCTCCAGTACATCATGCCATCCCCATCCAGCAATGCCTTCACCACTAATCAGACCCACCAAGGCTCCTACAACACGTTTAGACTGCACAGTCCCTGCGCTCTCTATGGATATAACTTTTCCACATCCCCTAAACTGGCTGCCAGTCCTGAGAAAATCGTTTCTTCCCAAGGAAGTTTCTTGGGGTCCTCGCCAAGTGGAACCATGACGGATCGGCAGATGTTGCCCCCCGTGGAAGGAGTGCACTTACTTAGCAGTGGGGGGCAGCAGAATTTCTTTGACTCTAGGACCCTAGGAAGCTTAACACTCTCGTCTTCTCAAGTGTCTGCACATATGGTTTGATGAAGCCTTTAAGTAAAAGTACAGTATGTTTGGTGTCTACAGTGTATTTCCTTTGGAATATGGAAGGACACTCGATGTAGCTTGTAAAGTGTGTGTATATATAATATGAGGAAGTTTCACTGAGTTTTTGACTTGCTTGTGGCCAGATTATTCCCCTATTTTGAGTTACACAGAGTTTGTTGCGGCACAGGCTGCTTTAGTTTTCTGGTATAATACACTTAGTTGTATAACACGTTGGGACATATGCAACAAATTAAGTAAGACTTCCTCCCCTTTCCCCCTCCTCTCTTCCAACCCCTTTAAAGAATGAAATGACACTTGGAGTATTAAAAAAACACAAACAAGCCCACTTACATTTCCTATAGTGCTAGTGAGTTTCTTTAAAGCATTCAGACAATGATAAGCTGATGCACCAAGGGCATTTTACAAGTTTCTTCTCTGTTATAAGGGATATGAAGGGTATTTGGACTTTTAAGTGTTAAGCATCAAGCATCCAGCCTAAAATAGAACTTTAGCTAATGGATTATTTACAAAGTAAACGGAAAGATTAGTTTGCCTTCTCATGATACACTGTTTTTAGCTTATCAACGGCACAGTATTCTCACTAGGATTTTCTTTTTTTTTCTTTTTTCTTTTGTTTCAGTATTAGTCTAGATTTATGATTAGGTATTTGAAGACAAATAATGCATATTCAATTTGTGGTGATAGGAGTAATTTAAACTAGCAGCAGGAGAAATGGCATTCCTTGGTACAGAATGAACTTTGGGGTACTTCATTTTTGTCAAAGGAAGGGCTTGATGCATTTTTCCTCCATAAATATTGCCTGTAAGACATTTACTGGACAGTAGGATATTCTAATGTATCTTTGTTTTTGTATTTTTACTTTTTTAAAGGAAAATGCAGGTTTGATCTAGGGGGAAAAAAAAAAACGAGCAGGATAAGAAGTTCCATTATTGGTTTTACCCTTTTTTGTGTGTGTTGTGGTTTGGGTTTGTGTTTTAGGTTGGTTTTGGGAGGGGGGGGTTTGGGTGGTTTTTTTTTTTTTATAAGGGCAGAAAGTCCTCCATCCTCAGTGTCTCATAAATACATGGCCTGTAGCAATTAGGCAGATGACCCAGTTTGTCCACAAATGTTGCTGGAAGCAGAACTTCGTTCTATCTGCCTCCCTATAACACAGCCAAACTGGGACCAGGATTACAATAGGCAAAATTCTTTTAGTAGTTTGCTTTGAATGCTCCAGCGTGACACCTACAGCCTGTGTCACTCCCTCCAGGGAGCCATCTGTCTTCCTCTTATTTCTTTCTGTCACGAGCTTACTGCTGCTCTGTTTCTCAGTCAGTTTTTGCCCTAGAATTGGAGAGGTGCCTTTCTTTCCCAGCTCTGGTTTGAACTGGTGCTTGAAAGAACATAGATCACAACCCTCTCCTGACCAGGCTTCTCCAGAGCAATGAGGACATGGGAAGACAGTTGTCATATTTAAGGTTTTGCCCTCATCTGCACCTGCACAGCCCCTGTGCACATCACTCCTGCAGCAAAAGCTGCCTCTCGACTGCCTGTGGGTCAGAGAGGTTGTGGAGCAGATTTTAATGCTTGAGAGAATGGATTACCTCCAACAGTACACTAAGCCTCCTTTGTATTATAAAGTGGGTGCAAATGTAGGTGAAGAAGCTTCCCTGGTCATCACAGAAGGAGAATAAGGCCTTTCAGATTTTACATTTTTCTCAGATATTTTTTTGGTGAACATGGATTGTTGTGTTTCCCAGGAGTTCCTACATCTTTTCTGGCAAACGGTGGGCTTCGCTGCTCCCACTTCAAGCAAGACTCGTTGCAGCTAGTATTTCTTAAGTGGGTTGGAGATACATGCAGAAACAGCTCTCTCACTGTTCTCTTCTTATTGGGGAATAGAAGAGAAACCGCAGAAGTCTTTAAAGCCCATGCCTGAGAAGGCTTTATTTCCATTAGTTACATACTTGCTTATGTTGAAGAACACACACAGAATGTTCTCATTCAGAGCTAGAAAGACAAGAGGATGAGCCCTGCAGTTGAAAAGATGGGGGTTTGCTGCTTTGCTGTCACAAACTTCCCAGGTGACCTCAGGCAATTCACTCAGCCTTTCTATGCCTTTTTAAAAATTTTTTAAAAGTCTGTTAAAAAAGGCACTTCTCTGCCTCATTGTAAATGGTGACTGTACATTGCAGTTGAAGATAATACAGCGAATGTACTGTGGACAGTACGTTACAGCTGAATGGCTAGGTAGTGTTCATGTATGAGAATAAAAAAAGCATTCATGTATTTCAGGTTTGTCCCTGGCTTCAACGTTGCAGTGCCCTTTGAGGCAGACCTCCTAGCAAAGACCTGCGATGCTAAGAACAGTGTTCAAAACCCTCAGGCTAACAATTTTAGAAATGGTTTTAAGATGTGTAGATGGGCAAATTTTCAGTGGTGTAAATTGTCATAGCTTTATTTGTTTAAATTAACAAGAAACTTGTGTGTGTAGTAATTCCTGCTCTAGCCAAAACTTTGAAGTGTTGCAATTGGAAAAAAAATATTTAAATGGGAATGATACAATTAATCTCTATTTGAAAAAGGGTAAAAGATAATTATCTGTGTCATCTTAAGGGCTGTGACTAGGTAGAAATGTGGAAGAGCTAAATTGTGCATGTTCCTACAAGGGGAGAAAAAAGGATTGTGTATGGATGTTCATGGAGGTGCTCCTGGCAAAAGCATGTACTTTATTGTCTGGGTATTTTTTTAGAACTGGTCTCTTACTTTTCCTCAAATTATTCTTAACATATAACCACACAATATTGTTTGAAACATTTGTTCCTTAAATTTTGAGTCTCATTGTAAATACTTACTGGTGTGTCATTGTGAAAAGACTAGCTTTTTATCAACATAGTAAATGCTATATATGCATTATATCTATAATTATATATCTGTATTTTACAAAAATGCCACAGAAAATATATTAAAGTGTGTATTCAAACACTTTTTACTACATTTGGAAAACTGAAGGGCTTGGGCCTTTTTATTTTCTCTACAACTTCAGCAAAACTGAAGCAAGCGACTCTAAGGTAAGCCCTGAAATTCAAAGACGAGGCCGCAATGATCCAAGCAGTCCACAGTTCTTAACTGGTTCAGTGTAACCATCTGCCGTTGAACCTCCCTGTTACTTGTGTGTGAAGCCCCTGACAAATGTTGAGTGCAGGGAGATGCTGAGGCTGACAGCAGAGCTCTGAGGTTTGTAATGTGGGAAGAAGGGACCGAGCAACTCGCTGGGCTCATCAGGCAGTGACAGGGCCTTGCTGGTTCCTCATCACCCTGCTCATCGCAGATGTCAAGACCAGTTCAGCTGCTCCGAATCAGCCAGATCTGGGAAGTTAGCACTTCTGTGTGACCAGGTGCCTGAGCAGGAGCTTGGTACCTTACGTATTTTCTCCCTGTGCTCTTCCTTTGCTCATTCCCTGTCCGTTCTGCTTGTTCTAAATGCAAACATCCATCCATTCCTAAGGCACAGTGTACAACCTATAATCAGCTGTTATTTAGCAATCAGCAACATTTCACCCCCCCTCAGAAATACTGTTCTGCGCCGTGGCCTTATTTCCCATTGTACTGCAATAAATGATTCCATGTGACGTAGGGCACAGGGCCTGAAAATCTGATTACTTTAGAGACTGGGGTTTCATAGTCACTTAACACCAGCATTGTTGCAAATGGCCAGAATGGGGCAAGAGAAGTAGGCATGAAATGCTTGATCATAAATACCAGGTCTCGAGAGAGAATGAAAACTTCTGGTTTTAATAGAAGAGCTTTTTTTTTTTTTTTTTTTTTAAAATAGCACAATCAGACTCCAAAAGGGCTCATTTCTGCTTCCACAGAGAACAACAGGAGAAACTTTAAAATCACAGTGAATGGTACCGAATCAGAGCAGTTCAACAGAAGGAACTTCAGTCTCTAGCAGAAGTAGCTCCTGTGTTCTGTATTTTTTTTCCTGTGAAGATAATATATCTAATTAGTATGTATAGATGGGTGTTTTAAAAGTCTGAAGAGTAGCTACTTTTAGAGGTTTACATACCAACTTCACATACAAAATCACTATTTTTATTAACGTTTACAAATATGTGAAGGGTGAGAGTCAGGAGGATGGAGCCAGGCTCTTCTCAGTGATGGCCACCAAGAGGACAAGGGGCAGTGGGTGCAAGCTGGAGCATAGGAAGTTCCATGTGAATATAAGGAGGAACATTTTCACTGTGAGGGTGATGGAGCACCGGAACAGGCTGCCCAGAGGGGTTGTGGAGTCTCCATCTCTGGAGACATTCAAAACCCACCTGGATGAATTCCTGTGGGATTTAATCTAGGTGATCCTGCTCTGGCAGGGGGATTGGACTCTAGATGATCTTTTGAGGTCCCTTCCAACTCCTGGTGTTCTGTCATTCTGTGTGCTTTTGTTGTGTTCTTCTGAATACACTGACAATCTCTCATAGCATTATCATTTAAGTTTACTGTGAAGTCCAAGTTTTAATATCAATCACTGCAATTTATCTTGATATGATTATTAGTCTTTGTGGGCTGCCTTTTCATTTCAGCTGACAAAATACTGACTTGTCAGCTGAGCTTGTCATGAATGTGATCTTCAAATTCAATATTTTGCCTCGTATTTAACACAGATTTTGATACCTCAATTTAATACATGTAAAACTACAGGAAAATTCATATTCTGCCTTCCTATCCACTGTATTCCTCAGTTGCCCAGTTACTGACATGCCAAGATGACACACACTTTTAAGAAGTGATGGCTTGCTTAGTTAGGAGTTAACATTTCTAGAGAATTCAACTTGCTTTAAATGTTTTTTGTCAGTGCTGCTATGTTCATGCTATGAAAAAGCATTTGTTACCCAGAAGAGGAGAAGTCCTATGTGGTCAATGCATGCTTTTCCAGAGCAGTGTTGAATTGGCCATCTCAGATAGTTTGGTACCAAGAGCCTGCAAATGAGAATCTGAATCTTCTGGATGTATGTGGAGAATGATACAGGCCTGAACTAGGGATAGATTTTTCTATAGTTTACATTAAAGCTGAATCCTCTTCACCTGTGTGATATGTCCTAGGGAGTCTGCTTTGACAGGGGGGTTGGACCTGATGATCTCTTGAGGTCCCTTCCAACCCCTGCGATTCTGTGATTCTGTGATCTGAAAAGGGTAAAACTAAAGCTTTGTACAGGAATTTTCTAGGTCTGACAACCTGCTGCAGATTGTCTGAAAACCTGTCCCTTCTTGAAATACCATTGCAGTTCCATTTGTTGCCCTTCTTCAGGCTCTCTGCATTCAACACCACTGGACAGGTTTGCAAGGGAAGAGGTCAGCACTTGTTTCACTGTTAGTTATTATCCTAAACTGCACTTCTACAGCAAAGACTCATTACCCACTGTAAGTAAGTAATCCTACTAATTGTCTCAATCTTAGAATCTGAAGTCTGTAAAGTAAATGTTTTTAGGAAACATCAGTAAATCAGAAGATTAGTACTGCTATCAGAAAAATAACAAGAACTGTGGGCAAATAGGAACAGTTTCCTGACACTCATTTGCATCTCACATCTTGCACTCCACCAGAATGAAAATTAAACCTCCAGGAGCTGGATATATTTCCAAATTTTTCCTTTCTAAACATTGGAGGTAACACCCAGGTTTCAAGACAAGCGCCTGGGCTCTAGTTCTGTGTCAGGGAATGGCAGGGGAAGTGGAGATGGGCACAAATGGACCCTGCAGTCTCACCATACACTTTTGAAGTGTCACAGGTGCTGTGGCAGCACCCTCAAGGTACAGTTCTATCCAAATATAACTCAGTGCACCTCTCATAGGAGCCTGCAGCCAAAAATGAGAACTGACATCAAAGGCTAGTTAAAAAAAAAAAGGATAAAGCACGATGTGAAAATACTTGTGCTACCCAGAAGCTGGGCTACTGCAGTGAACATTAAGTGTAGCCCCAGCTACAGACTTGACCTACTTCAGCTCTGCTGCCACCTTGACTGTGCTGTGCCCCTATGTTCGCTTGCACACCATGGGGTTTTATTTGGATACTGTAATACAAAGCCAAGAGTAATTTAGAGCGCACTGAGGAAACCTGGACTCCACTCTGGCCAGTGGTAATGTTGCCACTGACTTGATCTTTATGGATACCACATTTCCAGACCCTAAGTACTCTTTCTGTTGCCGAGTGCTTTATCCACACACCAGCGGTAGTCATACTGTTTTCAGGGATGTCCTTCTGGCCCTCTGTGGTGCTTTTCAGGTGGATAACCAGCTCATGCATTTCACATGCTCATAGTTTGTTTTTAAGTTTGCGCTTCTGCAGGCTTTGAGCCACAGTCTGTGTCAGACTGAAAGACAAGGCTGGAACTCCATCCTCCCTCCCCCCGAAGCCTTGCCGAAGGATGGTGTATTCCCTTCCACTGCAGATGATTTACTATATATTTCCCACAATGTTTTTGTTATATTTTACAGAGAAAAGTAATAAAAATAAAGGCTGTATCACAATCAAAGCAGTGTTTCCATTCCTCAGGCAATATTTTTCACTAACCCAAAGGAAAACACCTCCCCACCCTTTCCTGGTTACTATACTGGGTATATGGTTCTCAGTAAGAAGAAAACCAGATGCCATATTTAAATGTAAGATGGCAGAAACCAGAAAAACAGAAAAAATGGATCCCAATCAAGGGAAATGTTCTTTGAATTCCTTGAAGTACAACAGTCTTTGTATTCCTTGAAGTAGAACATGGACACTAATGTTTCCAGAGACACCTGCAAAGGACCTTTTGATACATCAGCAAGTAGGCCACCATTTGTGTATGGGTATACACCATGTGTGCTACAGATTACCTGCCCCCTGCTCAGACAGGGCGTTCCCAGTGCCACACAAAGACGTGCAAGCAAATGCCATTTATGTGGTTGTGGTAATCGTACGCACAAGTGTAGCTTCTGAAGTGTTAAACAGACACCAGAGCTCTGTTAAGGGACCAGTTCTCAGGGAGAACTAGCTACATGCCAAGCCCATGCAATCTAGGCATCCTCATGGTGGTAATTAAATAGCATCTTATGACGAATAGTAAAGTAATTAATCTAAGCAGGCCTTTATTTCACTTTGCCATAACTAAAAAAGGATATATTAATTTCCTGAGCATTTTGAGAGGGGAAGGGGACGAACGCCTGGGGGATATAGTATTGAATGCTTCGGCCCCATGGAGTTGGGATTTTGTGGAAAGAGGGTAGACTTGCAAAACAAATTTAAGTCAAGAGAAAGGAAATGGAGGCTGGTCTGTGAGCAGGGAACCTTTAGACATCAAAATATACCATCACAAATGCCTCAAACTGTTCTGTCTGGTGTTATGTCCTTGCATTCATTCAGCAGGGGACAGAACTGTTCCGGAGTGAAGTGATCCACGATACCTTTAACTTATGAAGTATTGGGTACAATGAAGGCCTTTGTTTGATAAATTAAAGGCTCAACTACTTAAAATAATGTAAGGTTGAATGTCTGCCATTTTAAGTCTTTAACAGTCTTTTTTTTTTTTTAGGAAAAAAACCCCCAACTCTTAGCAAAGATGAGATGATGCTAAAAAATTTCCAGCCAGATGTGTCTCCAAACTTTCCCAGAGATGAAGGATATCTAAATGTAGTTTGGATTCAACCCATTATATAGATAAGTTTGTTTTATAGCTGATCTCAGCTGTGAAGTTTGGATTCAGATCTGTAACTCCCCTAAACTTTGAAGACTGTAGTCATATCTGTGGTTTTGGATTTGAATCTCCAGTTGCTTGTTGCATCAGAGTGTCATTCACATCTGCTACACCGACAGCTCAGCGCAAGACTCCGACACCGGCGTCAGACTCTGCAGAGCTGAAGCTCAGAAAGGCCACGTCTCAAGGCCGCTGTTACATATGAGCAGCGACAGCAGCATATTGCAGGTCTGTAGGTTAACAACTCTCTGCATGCCATCTAATGGCCATCAGTGACCCACCACAGAGCACTGGCTGGTGGGTCACAGGTTGTTGGTTCCCGCCCTGCAAAGTATGCTTTACATACTTCCTTCATATTATGTTTCTGTGTAAGTGAACGCTCTAGCTTCCCACAGGGATATTACATGATCCTGTGTGGAAGGAGGGAGGGGTGGCGTAATTGCAGATGGGATGAAAGCTGGTCCTTGAGTCACTCTCTGAGGGCTTATCTAATACAGAGTGGTTGCTGAGAAATAAACTAGGAGGTGAATTTACAACACCTCAGCTCCACAGGTGGGCACTCTTAACATGCAGTAAGCAAGAGGAAGGTGCTCCATGTGGAACATAAAGAGAGAAAATACTCCACACAAGAGATGTTCCTGTGAGGATACAGCACTGTGAGTCTCACGTCCTGCAGTTTCCCCCTCGTTTCCTCTACAGTCAGACCTTAAGACTTCAGCCACCCTGCAAAAATAACAGCCCACAAATGTCCATCTGGGAGGGTGTCACTGTTTGTCACCATGGTATAGACAGCCTCACCAACTGCAGTGACAGAGCCACCCATGGTAAATGCTGGACAACTCTTCTGACCTGTTAATAGCTGGCAGACTATTTGATGACAGTTGCAAGAATCTGATGCACAGCAGTATCCTTTACAGCAGTTTAATCTTTGTCATCAAATCCCCCAGCAGCCATGATTAATAGCAGCACTTGAGCTTGTTTTGAAAGTTGTATATTTGGCAGCTATGAACTTTGATCTATGGTTTCGCTTTAAAGAATCATTATGACACAAACTTTTCCTGTAATCCTTCCATCTAATTAAACCACACACAAATACTATGTGGGGAAATATGATGCTATTGATATAAGCTGTGTGTTTATTGCAATATTTTAGGCACTTTATTAAAGTGAATAGTTCTTCCCAGCAAGATAATAGATAAGGTCCCCAAAAACAATAACATCATCCAGAAGGAATATATAAGAGAATTTCCCAAGACCAGATTCGATTAGAAACTTTCATTGTTGATTAATATTGTGCCCTTGAACCCGTTAGGGGCTCAGATCTTTTAACCTGAGCTAAAATTACTAGCATTTAATGAATTTAGCCTACTAATGTGTACTTTTCCATGAAAAGTTTGCCTTTGTTCCAGAAAGTCAAAAGACTTCAATGTCTAACGTGATAGTATCTGTCTCCCTGTAGTAGGTTGCTCAGTATTTGGGTATAATTTAATGGGGAAGTTTCCAAAGATCCAAGTAAATTTATTTTCATATAAGTATTTTAAACCATGAAACATCCAGCTTCTGGCTGAGTCAATTCTACACCAGGCATTTCTTGCTGGTCTCTATCCTGCTGCACACTGTGTAGTGAAATTCCTGTCAAGTAGATAAATCTCATGTTTTCAAGCCTAGAATATGAACTGTGGACCAGAGTCTGAGCAATGTTTTTTTTTTTCTAGGGCCAAGGTGCAGAGCTTCATGGTCTAGACTGAGTTGACTTGCTTGTGCATTGCATCTTCAGGACCCTGGCATTCGTGCAGAAAAGGGTTCCTTCCTCTAGAGCAGACTACCCAGGTGGTGAGCAGCAGTTTTAGGAAACTACCTGGAATCTCTGGAGTTTCTCCTCAATGTGTGACCTGGGTGCCACAAAAACCCCAGAGATTACAAAGGTATAAACCACCATTTTGAGGTTCCTGCTGCTTCCAGTTCCACCAGCACTTCTATTTGCTGATCACCATCTTCTTGATATTTTCTGAGTAGACTTTCAGCCAGCTGGCTTTTGCCTGAAACTCCTGTTGGTACTGGTTATGCACAGTGACTATGGCTTCTGAGTCAGTTGGAAAGCAAAGTACCAAGCATAATAATTGTCCCAAATTGTCTCACAAATTTCCAAAGACTTAATATAAATGTAGAACAGCTGAAGCAACACGAGTGATCCCTTAGGGAATTCACAGCTGAGCGCCCTCAAGCAGAGGGAATAGCTGCCCATCACCACTTTCTGGACTTGATCAGAAAGGAGTGAAACAGAACTGCTCTAGTGCAATTCCATCCCTTCATGCCAGGTTCTTCAGGCTTGGTATTAATCCCCTGTGATGAGCTGCGTCCAAGGCTACCACAAGACCGAGCAGAATTAGCAGAGACATGTGTTGGTTGTCATGAGGGAGGCTGGATCTGTGGTCAGAAATGGCCTTGACCTAACCTGCTCCTGACACAAGTTACTTGAGCTGTCATCCTCTCTTTAGTGGCTCTTCTCTGAAAAGCACAACTTGCTCAGGTATCCTGGGATCCCTCCTACATCTCCACAGCCAGGGCTCTGAGTGACAGCTGTAGCTGAGCAGCATGGAGGTGTCACATTATTCTCACCCAGCCACAGAGTCTTGTGGGTGGATATATGTATTTCATATACAACTGGAATAAAGTTTTGTATAAAGAGCTTATAAAACTTCATAAGGACTTTTTACTAGATCAAGGGCCGCCTCTTGTTCTTATTGAACTCAATGGGAATTTTGCTACTGACTTCAAAGGAAGTTGAAAGGAGCCATGAGGGGTTGTTTTCCACTGCTACATGTGTGCTTCTGCACACCAAATTTGCATCTGGAAGTACTGTGTTTTAGTTGGGTTTGGTTGCTGTAGTTGTTCGGGTTTTTGCTACTTGGGAGTTTGTATAAGCACAAGATCTGCTACATGTGGATTGTTTACATGCATGAGCAAACGGCTTATTTCTGTTGTGCAGAGCTAGCTGTACACTACACACTGCATGCATGCAATGAAAAAGGATGCTCTCAACTACCTCATCCAAATGACGTCATTCTCCTGGAAGATAAAATCTCTCCTAAGCCAGTAATGACTGGTGAAACAAGTTCTGCACTTATCACTGTCAGCTGCATAAAAATAAACCAACGATAAATGAATCCATTACAGGTCTTTTCCCAGGCAGAAAAATGGAAACCTTCAGCTTCTATTCTATAGGTAGGCGTGCGGCAACCTTAAGACCAGACTCAAGAATCCAAGCAGTTATCAAAAATGGTTTGGAACTTGCTTTAACTTAAATCACTTCTTAGTGCATGCTTTTCCTTTCCTTCTTTGCAGCAGTTTGAAGAGGGTGAGATTTATCAAACGCATGCATATACACTGCATTTGGCAGGAGCGCTTCTTGCAGAGGAGTATGAGCTAAAACTTCGGTGGCTCAGAAACAGTAGTTAAATTGTGTCCTTAGAACCAGGACACAATTTAAAAAGTGACCCTGCAAATACCTGGAAGTTCTGTGCATTAGAGGCTCCTGGGGGCCTAAGCAAAATCAGACTGAACTCATTTCTCTGTCAGGGATAACATAGTCTGTCTGCTTTACAGTTGATTGAGACCTTGCTGCTGATAACTTTCTTTTAGGGATGATTTCATAAGTTGTAGATCTTCATGTTAGGAAACACTCCTGCATTATGTGTGTCAATAATTACCATCCCATTCTTGATAGTTACACATTCTCAATGAGTCTAAATAATGCCACCATTTCATAGATTTTTATATATTTAGTATATTAGAAAGCATTATCATAGCTGTCCTCAGTGATTCTGTAGCCAAGCCATATGTATTTGATTCTTTCAACCTTCCCTTGTCAGAAGATGCCAGGGAGATGAGAAAAACAAAAGCTGAGAGAGCATCTGCATCTCTGAGTAAGGATATAACAGAAACCAGAGTGGTCGGGGCCTCTTATCCTCTCAAAAGAAAACTGCTCTGCTTGCTCCCCCCGCCTCCCCTCCCTCCCCGCTCCCCCAGTTCTTTTTCTGGATTACTCAAACCATGGGCATGCAGTAAGAAGTTTGCTGAAGCTTCACAGAAGATGAGTCCTGCTAAACTGGGGAGAGTTCAGGGACCAATATGATGCGTGTAGGAGGAAACTGACTGTGTGGAGATGGGGAGTAGCAAGTAGGAAGGCTTGGTGAAAGCCTACACAAACTTGAGGTAAAAGTTTGGGTAGTCCCATAAAGCACTGGCACCTGGTTGCTGATGAGAACAGATCCAGTTTTCTGAGCCGACTGATGTTTCTTTCCTCTTCATGAAAAAGACATACTTAAGATCTCACACTCTGAAACTAATCCAGTCAACTTTTCAGAATAGGTTTAATATATTTTGTTGTATTTGAGGTCAAAGGGCTTTGCGGCAGCTGCAGCACAGCCAAATAATCTGGACCTGTTGCAGGAGTTACTAGTCAGAGCTCTGATTTGTGTCAGGTGTAGGTTCAAACCAGATGTGACAGGGATACTTTCTGGTGTTGAAAGCTAGGGAAGGTGTCCCACACTTCCTGGGAGCTTAGCCTTGGGCAATATGTACTGAAGAAAACAGATTTAAAAGGTAGACAATAAAAAAGTGACATTGGAAACTGAGTTATAATTCATCTAATAAACAGAAGCATCCTATACCATGGTTGTGGTTGGGCCTAGTGTTGATTTTTTTATGCTTTCGTAAGGCTTGCTTTATGTTCAGGATTAGCTTTTCAACATCTAGGAGTGATAAGGGCTTTTGAAGGGATGTAGGTAGCTGCCGTAAGATAAAGGCACAGAGCAGCTACTAGGTTTCTCTTCATTAAAACAAACCTGAGCAAGCCAGGCACTGACACAGAAGCCCAGTTTGGAGACTCACATCTTTTAAAAGATGGAGTTTGGACTAAGAAGCCTTTGTGCTTGAGAGAGAATGAGAAGACTGAAGGGATATCTGCACAAATTGATCATTGATACCCATAAATTGAAGCTCATGCTGTCACACCTGGGCTAGGCTTGCCTGTCAACTCCGACAGCCCTCAGCACAGAGTGAGCAGGTAAGGACATAGCACAGATCCTCCTCACACATTTTGACCTGACAGGCAGATGTTTCAACCAGTGTGTTTCACACCATTTTGTCATAGGGATTTATAGCCGTAGGTCCTGATGGGACCTCTTAGATCCTCACTTTGCATTGACAACAGTGTTTCAGTGTAAAGTGATCAGTGATTTGAGAATACTCTGCAACAATTAACAGGAATTTTCTCACATTGATATGTTAGACTCTTTTAAAAGCTGTTCAGGCCACTTGCTGTTCAGCATGAGTCCAGCACTGCACCCCGTTTCCCTAAATGTCAACAAAAAGGAGGAAGCATGTGAAGTACCTGTACGTTACTGCCTGCTCCTTAGAAACACACTCTGCATATGTAAAAGCGCGGCACAGCTCTCTTCAGTAAGCAAAACGACAACACATGTATTTAAATATCAGAGCCTGAATGGAGTCTGCTTCTTTTCCCACACCTCTGTAAAATCAAAGTTTGAAACCCTGTAGGAGCTCTTTTAAAATATCCTGGCTTCCTTGCTGCAGACCATATGTTGTTTCAAAAACCAGGACTGCAAACTCGAATAATTGCATGACTTGCATTCTATCACTGTAGACTGTGCTCCACTGGCTTCAACTGGCACGGTTTGGTAGCTGTTACAGATGCCACAAGTCATTGCTTTGAAGTTTGCACATTAAAAAAAAAAAAAAAAAAGAAAGAAAAAGAAGGGAGGGGGAAGAAGGGAAAAAAATGCTTTCAAAAGATTTGCCTGACTTTCTGTTATGAATAAGTCGACATTTTGCAACATCTGTCATAGTCCCTGCCACTTCAGCTTCCTTCCTCTGCTCAGGCTTATGTGTTTTATGTTAATACTGGAGCAGCTGTGGATTTGCACTCTGAGTGAGGTGCAGCAGAATGGTAACAGCAGGTAACTGCTTTGTCAGAGGACTGAGCCGTGCGGGGTTGCCTTGCTCCTGCTGACATGGGGTAGGGAGCAGAGAGAACATTGATATTGCAGTAATATCTGTCTGGGACCAAACTGTCATTACAGCAGTCTGCAGTAGCCTGTCCTTGTGGAAGAGGCTCAGATCATTCCCAAAGAGCCTACAGGTACTCCAAAGCACCTCCCAGCACTGCTCAGGCATTTGCCCAGAGATGTTGTGGAGTCTCCTTCTCTGGAGACATTCAAAACTCCCCTGGACATGTTACTGTGTGATTTAGTCTAGGTGATCCTGCTCTGGCAGGGGAGTTGGACTAGCTGATCTTTTGAGGTCCCTTCCAACTCAGAACGTTCCGTGATTCTGTGTGATTTACCCCTTCTTCTCTACTGCTCTGAACAGGGTCTTACGGACAACTGTGGCTTGGGTGCAGCTAACCTCCTCCATTCCTTGCTGTTTGGAGGCTCAGGGCAGTAAATCCATGCTCTGCTCAGCCTCTCATGGTGACTCGTTGAGTGTTACCATAAGAGGAAATAAGCCTTCCCTGTGCTGTTCCTTTGGTTATGGATTTTCATATTCCTAGATGCAATCTGTGTAACCTCATTCTGCTGTTAAATGACAGGACTCAGAGAGAAACGGGTGTCCCAGGTGGACTTGCGATCAGCTTGTTTTAATTAGTTTTTGAAAGCAAATATTGCAGAGGGGAGAATGTAGGGCTAGCAGTGATAAGATTAAGCTGTGACTATTAAGGCACTCGAACGCTAAGAAAAAAAATGCACCTTGGCTTTGGCAACTTCAGCTGGCTCCCCAGAGAATTTGCAGTGCGATACAATTTTGCGTGCAGTACAATTTCCCCGTTAAAAAAGTGACGCCAACCCCTCCTTGGCATGTCGCTAGCAGAGTTCCTCACATAGTGATCATGCCCGGGGAGGTACCCTGGCTGTCTGCAGGGCTCTGGCTACGCCCAACGCTGGCGCTTTCATTCAGCCTCCACGTGGGACAAATCCACCCATGTTGTTTTCAGGTTTGAATTTGGGGACTGGCATTCATCACCTCGGAGGCTGCTTCCCCCGATTCAGTGGTGTGTTCGATCACAAGCATCTGTAATCCCTGTAATCCATTTCACCCCGCTCGCCTTTTGCATGGAGGATGGGGAGAGAACTGGTCTGACTCCATAAAAGAACCTAACACTGCCTGTGACCCTGCTTAAAAGCCAGAAGAAGGTGTCCTTGAAGCTATTAAGAGGAACTATGTGACAGCTCTTTACACTATTATTTTAAGTATCGGCTTCAGCTTCCTTACTCATTTCCCAGTATATTTTTGTTTTGTTTTGTTTTTATTTGGTAATAATATCCCGAGCATGGCACTCATCTCGTTTAGCTGAGGTAGTGCTACTGAGGTGGGGTTTCCCCCCTCCCCACCATACTGTTGGTCTGTTTTATAGAACATGGGAAAAGGGTCAGGGCAAACATAATTAAAATGCCAGCACATGAGCAGATTTTGTCCACATGTTCTTAAGATCTTGTTGTTCTCGGGCTTGCTGTTTCTATGCACCAGGTGTTAAGACCAAGTTGTGTTAAAGGGGTTCCATATTAAAAAAGAGTATATTTGATGTGGTATATTATTAGCTGGCAGTGGTGTCGTCTTATCCTAGCGAGGTAAAATGCAAAAATTTTTGCCTAGTGCTGCACTTTGCAATCTTTTTGCAATGTGAAGCATCTAGGTCTTGGGAAAGTGAACACATTTCAGCAGATACTGCTTTGTCTCTCCCCTGTCTGCTGTGATTTGGGAGGGTTTCTAAATCTTTGCCACTTGAAATCCCTTTGAGCTGAAACTTGCCCAAAAAACTGTCAGCCTTGTTGCTTTTTTCCTTTAACATGCTGTTCATTACTTCCATATACCTTCTCCCACAAATAAAAAGTGGCAAAAAAAAAAACCCTACTAAAAGACAGATTTCTAACTGGTGGTGATTTAGAGTCTTTGCAAACAATTAGGCTTCAGTGAACACAGAGGTTTTTTTGTTTTGATGATTAACATTGCTAAAGAAAAAATATTTTGAAGCCCTGAGATATTGATGCTTGAAAAAAATTAATTAGAACCATGCTGTGTACAGATTTAAAATTCAAAACCATTTATCCAGTATCCCACATTTAACCGAGAATCAGTAAAAGGGGCAAGCACGAATGGAAAAGTAGTTAGAGGTGGAAGGGGATATTTTTCTCATGCAAAATTCTTGAGCAGAAACCACCTTTGCTCCCACTCCTGCCCTTTTTCATTAACAAGGTGCCTAAACTGGAGATCAAAGTGACATGCAAAGCGATTCTCTGAACAAGCCAAGGTAAGGCTCAGCTGCACCACTGTCGTTACCTTGCCTGCACCTTCTAGGATACCTCCAGGGGCAGAATTCAGGTGGGGAAGGCAGGAACGAGGATGGAATAACGTAGGAATAGAGTGAAATGTGAAAATATCATGCGTGCATGATACACCATGCCTGGGCAATGTCATTTTGTACGATGGAAGCTCTACAGAGAAAGCAGCCTGGGAACTCCAAACTGAGCAGCCACCATTTGTCAAAGACTGAATTCTGTGCACATACGCAGGCCTTATATATATTCTTCATAGGTATCTACAACACATGAACCCCTGAATAGCTAGTACTTTTTATAGCTCATGGCAGAAAATTGGAACTTGTAGGTATCCATTCCTTTTTTCCCCAAAGAAGGCATGTAAATCAAGTCAGATAAATTACTTTCTACAAGCACCGCTAACTCTCCCAAAGCTACAAAGTGCACCTAGGGACCCCGGCTCAGATGTAGCAAAATGTCTGTAATTAGGTAGGATGAATCTTATCTAAAATCACCGTGCTAATCATTCTGACTTCCCCTGGATCTCCTTGCATACACACAGGCATCATGTTCTACACATGGCAGCCCTTGTGCACAGCAACTGCTTGTCATTTGTCCAAGATTTCCTCCTTCCAGCACTGTGGCTTCTTTGCAAAAGGAAGTGCTTTTCTATCACCGCTTTGCAAGGTGCTGTCCCTTAGACAGACAGACCTTCTTCATACCTCTGCCCAGAGCAATTCCCTCTGCACTTGGCTGTACTGAAGATGAGCCCTTTCTGTGTCTGCTCCAGAACATTTTTCTCTGGGTCCTGGAGGTGCACGACTGTTCAGAAATGTAAAATCTTAGTGTTCTGAACATAAGCTGAGGGGTAATTCTTCAGGCATGTAACTGGAAAACAGTACTAACAACAAAACTGAGCTGTCTCTGTTCTTAAAACAGGCCTTGACTCTTGCTGGTACTCCATGCCTTTTCATGGACCTGAGAGCAGAGAAGGTCCATAATTTCAGCAAAGCTAAAATCCTTTTCCTTTGTTGAAGACCTCAGACATCCCTAGTAGAACTAAGAATTAGGTATGGGATGGTTTCTCACTTTCTTGCTTGCTTCTTTTTTAACAAAAAGTTGAGCTATGGTGCCTGCACACAAAGAACACAAAGTTCTGTTATCAGTATCATCATAGCTAACATGAAGTGGAAAGTTGTCATTTCACCTGGTGTAAGTCATTAGTAGTGAACCAGACCTGTATATTTACTTATCTATGCTGAAATAAGCACATTGCAGCAGTTGTGACTGCTAAAGTTACAACAGAAGTGAAACTTCCTGTTACAATTCCCACTTTTATATCTAATTATAATGTTCTTAATCTCATACAAACTTTGCTTGGCTGAAACATTGTGTTTGCACTCATTTGAGAAAAGCATTCATGGTTTTATCAGTCATGAGTAATGCAGTAATTTCTATTTCATACCAATATCCACAAAATCTTGCCTTCATATTATATATATTATGTTTATATATATAACTTATTATTTTATGAGTACGTGTACATATTTACACATACATACACAAACACATAAGCTGATAAGGAAAAGTATTTCGGCATAAGGCTTTCAAAGAATTATGAAGTTAGAACAGAGTGAAAGGTTCACAATGAAACCTAAAACTTTACTGGCTATAAGATTTCATTACTAACACAAAACTCAGTCCAATACTTTGCTCGGGCCAGGGTCAATTTATTTTTAGCAGGAGGAATGATCTTGTATTTAAAACACAAGTGAGAGTAAGGTCTGATTTTCAACACAATCACTTCACTGACTAGCTCCTCAAAAAAACCCCCAAAAAACCAACAAAGAAGGTCTTTTTATTGTCAAGAACGTAACCTTGCTAAATTCAGAGCAACAACTTTGGATTTGCCTTAATCTGCTGTGTATATGGGAAGGATCTTGTATGTTTGCCTCTTCGTGTTGTTCCTTCCACTGCACAGTATCACGACTTTATTCTTCCAGTAACATTGCAGGGGGAGAGGTGGGTGTGAAATAGCTCATCCATGCAGCAGCCAGGAGTATTTCTTTGGATACAGATGTTGGTGTGCTTAGATTCTGTGGCCTCCCTCCCTTGCTGTGTGAGGCAATGAGGTGGTTTTCAGAGAAGAAGGGGTGTTAATGCACCCACAGTTGCACCATGTTCCTGAATAATCATCTTGGAACCAACTCGGCAGTTGCAAGAGTCATCTCCTCAGGCAGGAGGCAGGAACGCTTCCTATTTTAGTCAGCGGCACAGCACGACGTGTGAAGGAAGGGGAAAAAGTTCTTGCAGTAGTAGTCACAGCACACAGGTAACGTGCAAATATCACAACCAATGTACATTTACACAATCATTTGCTGAAGGGATCCAACTCCAAACAACAAATTAATTTCTAAAATTTATTTTGTAAGTGGGGTGTAATTTCTAGATATCTAGAAACATAGAGTAGGTATACAGAAAGTAGACCTCAGAAGGACAGAAAACAGAAAGGGGAAAAGCAGGTGGGTTTTCCCTTGTTAATTGCTTAACATTTCATTAAATAATCTATTGTTATAAGAAAAGATATCTTGAGCTAATAGAACTACATAAAATTTGATGACTTTGATGATAGATCTTAGATGTGAGAAAAGTTTGGAAGGAAAAATGATTCAGTATCTCTGTCATGCAATAAGGTTTCAAACCATTCATCATCAGGAATTAGGTTCTTGCATCTCTGAAGCTGTTACACAAGTCTCTGACATTTTCCTCATAAGAGTTTTGGAAAAATATATGCACACATTGAAAATTTTACACCTGCCATTGTTTCCCTCCCCTGCATGCTGGGGAAAACAACGCTTTGTGAGCAGAGGCATTTTAAAGTCCTTTTATGGAAAGACCATTGTGCCCAGTATTGTGCTAATATTTTCCTAATCTAAGCAGATGTTTAAACAAAGTTGTAAGACTGCAGCATCCACCACTGCTGGGAATTGCCCTATGCCAAGGCAGAATCATGGAAAGTTGCCATAAGGAATTATTCCTCTGCGAAAACGAAGCATAGGTTTGGAGGTGACAGACTACCCCTGAGGAGAAACAAGGAACCCCTGGAGAAGTTCTTTTCTTTGGCACTTGGCTTTATGTGAGCTATAAGACCCCCTGGGTCTTCTGCAATATTTCCAAGGGGTGGGAAACACAGTTAACATTTAGGAAAAGCAATTTTTGACTGCCAAAACTGCAGTGTCTGACAGTTTTGCATCCAAGCAGAACTGATGAAAATCCAAATATTTGTGGATTTTGCTTCAGATGCAAATATTTGTGTAGCTTCAATCCAAAACTGAAGTCCCAATGGAATTTTGATTAAAACTCCTGATATTCATACTTCAGTGTTTCCCTCATTTCAAATAATATCAAGCTGAATATTTTTTAATAACTTTCTGAGTGGATATACATGTCAAAAATATTTTAGCCTAGTACATGTTTATAACGTGGTATGTGTATTTTCAAAGCCGACTTCAGTAAGGATTTTTATACAGGGTGTGGTTTATGGCCAAACTAACAAGCAGAAAAGATGATTATTTGCCAGGAGGTATCAGTCAAACAGCCAAACCGCACGCTTCTTGGCCTTGGGTCAATTGTGCTATCAATTGCCTTGCACAAAATCAAACTCTGGGGCAAAAAAAAGTCACAGCTTAAACCAACGGTCAAGCTCATGATACCGTTTGGATTAGCAGAAAGGATATTGCCAAGGCTAAATAAGTATGAGTGTTTTCTGTCAGCTAAGCAGACACAGCAGGGATGGCAGAGCTGATCACTGGAGAAAGAATTATGTGTGAACTGATCTCAATTTAAAAAAAAAACCTCTGTATTTTGTTTAATGTATTCAGTCATTACAGAGACAAGCCTTCATATTAGTTCTCTGAGGTACACAGATCAGGAAGGTTCAGCTGTTTGGCCCTTCTTGAAAATCCAGAAAACTTTCAGCAATGCTTCCTCACCAATGCCTGCTAGGGAAACTCAGCTGCCATGGGATGAGAACCAAACTCTGACACGAGTAAGTTACTGATTAAAAACTGGGAAATAAAAGGTTAGGAATGAAAGGTGGATGGAAGTCATGAGTGAAATCCTGCAGGATCTGCGTTCTGGCCTGTGCTGTTCAACATGGTCTTAAGTGATATGGAAAACAGAGTGAATAATGAGGTGATAAGGTACACTCATGATGGTAAGTTATTTAAGGTGGTAAGGACAAGGACCTCTTCATAGTCCAGGAAGGACCTGAAAAGATTAAGTAACTGAGTAAATTAAAGATATTTGATGTAGGTATATGTAAAATAACGCATACAAGAAAACACAATTCTTGCTTTACCTACTCAGTGATGGGCCCCAAAGTCTGTTGCCACTGTCTTTTGTGAATGAGGTCTTGGTGTTACAATACACACTTCCACAGAGACACCATCTCAATGTGCAGAAGCAGTGAAAAAAAATCTGATGTTAGGCACTGGTAGGAAACAGAGGGCAAAAGTCCATATGATTGTGCTACCATACAGCCTGTGGTGACACAGTCAGTCAAGAGAGAAAAATAAGACCTTATATGAAACTAACAGGTAGCAAGTGTGAAAGAAACAAAGGAGAGATATCCTCCATAAACCAGCAGTAAATTGTGAAGCACCTTGCACCTGGACAATTTTAACTTTTAAGTAGAACTTTTAAATAGGAAGAGCAAAAATGCTGCCTCCTCCAAAGAAAAGAAAACAAGTATTTCTGGGATAATTCTGGTATAGGTTTAGCTAAATAATGGTTCACAAACAGATGACAGTTTGCTGGTCACAAATGTTTCTTTGAGTATTTTACTTTCACATGGAAAAAGAGAATCACCTAGTGTTTATCCTTTCCTCCAGAATCACCTTTGCATTTCTCTTCTGCATCAAATCACTCCATTAGTTTTAATCTTTCTCTTGGAAAAGCCACAGGAATACTTCTGTGGGTCTCTCAAAACTTTTGATTCTTTTCCTTTGCTGTTGTAAACTAAAATAAAATCATCTTATAGGCCAAAGTAATTTGAGACATACAGTTTAGTCACATCATAGAAACCTACATCAAGGCTTTAGTTGGGCAATATTCCTTATCCAATCTTTCTACAAGCCTCTCCCCTGTATGAAAAGAACTTGACCTGGCAATCACAGAGCACACAGGAATGACTCAGTCCTGGAGAGTGTACAACAAACAGGAATAGCAGCACTGCCATCAATCCTGACAAAAATAAGAAATTCAGAGTCGTTGAAATGACAGACATGAACACTGTTCTTGCAGAAGAGATAACAACGCTACCAACCAGAAAGAAGAGCAACTGTTGCTAAACACAAGGGGTTTTTTGACAGGCTGTGGTGATAAGGAGTTCTCAGCTGGCAGGCAGACAGAATGCATCCCTGCAGAACATCTTTAAGCCAGGGGATGCCTGTTAGCCAAAGTGCATGCAAGTGGTGGGATGTGAAACAGGAGTGAAAGATAGAACTCATGTGGCAGGAACCGTCATCAGGAATGGAAATTTTTAAAAGTAACACAGCCTTGTGCCACTGTGAAGTCTGTGCTTAAAATTTTTCTTGCCCGAGTTGTCTGCTGCAGCAGAAGCTGTTCCCAGCATTTCTGATGTTCCATGTTTATGCTAACTGTGCTGTCAGTTACAGAAAAAATTGTTAGAAAATCCCGAAACTCTACTCCAGCAGCTCTAATTTTACTATCAGCAACGGGAGACATTTGCTCTTACTATTTTTTCAGCTGCAAATGCCTTTTATCGAAACTAAACATTGTAATCCTGTACCATTGTCTTTCAGTTGTTAAGCAGAGAAAAAATATGACAGGCTGCTTTTTCCTTCTGCCTTAAAATGAGAGAATAAGATCTCAATGTCTTTGAATATAGAAAGAAAAAGAGGGAGACAGAGAGAGAGAAGGAAAAGAAAGAACCAACCATCAGCAACACCTTCTCTCTCAGTTCTATCAAGTTATTTAGGATCTAGGAAATGTGTTAACTGTGAGATTCTCCTAGAGCTCTGTGTCTCTAGCTTATCAGAAAGAAATTACAGGGTCGCTTGATTACAGTCTACAGGGACCGTAACTTTGGTGAGAGAAAGATACAAATATACAGTATCCTTCAATGTTTGGGAACTCAAGAAAAGCAATCTGAATAACAGAAACCTAACTGACCATTCAAATAACTGATGTGATAAAGGTTTTCTTCTAGGAAATGGTTGTAGTTTTGCGTGGCTGGGTTCTGGTGGAGAATGGGGGGGCTGTAGGGGTGACTTCTGTAAGAAGCAGCTAGAAGCTCTCTGCAGGCCCCAGAGATCAAACACCAGCCAATTCAAGGCTGAGACCATCAGCAATGGTCACAGTGCCTCTGGGAATCACATTTAGAAGAAAAAAAACCACAAGCAGCTGTTTTTTGCCACCAGAGAAGGGAGTGAGAAGATGTAAGAAACTGTGCAGACACCAAGGCCAGTGAAGAAGGAGAGAGGGGGGATGATGCACTCCAGGGGCTGAAGAGAGAGAGTCCCCTGCAGCCCATGTGGAAGACCATGGTGAATCAAGCTGTTTCCCTGCAGCCCATGGATGATGACAGGGAACAGAGATCCCATCTGCAGCCCATGGAAGACCCCATGCTGGAGTGAGTGGAGACACCTGAAGGACACTGTGACCCCCATGGGAAGCCCACATTGGAGCAAACTCCTGGCAGTGAAACCTGCAGCCCATGGAGAGACTGACCCACGCCAGAGCAGGTTTTCTGGGGGACTTGTGACTCTGTGGGGGACNGGGGACTTGTGACTCTGTGGGGGACCAAGCTGGAGCAGTCTGGGCCTGAAGGTTGGCACCCCATGGAAGGGAGCCATGCTGAGGCAGTTGGTGAGGAGCTGAAGTCCCAACAGAAAGGACTCATGGAGAAGGTTGTGGAGGAGTGTCTCCTGTGGGTGAGTTGCCACACTGGTGCAGAGGAAGAGTGTGAAAATCGCCCCCCCCAACTAAGAGGGAAAACAACTCGTGAGGAACTG
>VZTU01003684.1:1119-22891 GCA_013400835.1 Zapornia atra | reverse complement strand
TTTCTTTTGCTTTGACCTTTAAGTTATTTCATGTGTTTTTTCCTTATGGAGTTACAGCAGTCACAAACTGACTTGCGAATAAGTTTCTATTGTATTTTGTCCACATTACATAAACATCTAAAATCTTTTCAACAGATCCTGGCTTAAAGATTATTAGGCCAAGTTTTAAGGTTTGAGTTAACAAAATTTAAAATTAATTACTCATGAGGTATAATAGTAATAACAAAGAAAAGCAAAGACAGGCCCTGTTTAGGTTTGCAAAGGTGTTGCAGAGATTCTCTGTTGACACCTCATCAATGTCCCCACCCATATCCAGTGGGTGAGAGTACCAGACCAAACAAGAGGAGTGATTTTTTCACTGGTTCTTATACCATCCCTGAAATCCTCCCAGATTAGCCCATGTTGATATAAGAAATTGCCTCTAGGATAAGACCTGCAAACCTGTATGGAGTTACAGGTATGTTCACCCACCAAGAAATCCAGCATTTTATCACCGCACCTCAAGAGCAAACCCATTTTCCTGAAGGGCAATTTCATAAGGCTTTTTACGTCTCAATAGCAGGAAAAACCAAACAGACATACCAAAGTAACCCCCGGCTCCTAAATTAATTAATCCTTCAGATTTCTTCAAGAAGCACTGTGAACAGTCTGAAAAATGAGAGGTTCCATGTGAACCATCAGGAAACACTTTTTTCACTGTGACTTGGAGTTAATTGGGGTAGTGACAGGGAGGGAGTGTGAGTGCCAGAGATGAAGCAATTCAGGTTTGTAATATTAAGTACAAAAGCAAATCTTCTGCAGTGTGTATTCAGGTAGAAATTCAGGCTGCTCTTTGAAATGTTCTTTGGACCAGTACACAAATATTTTCCTTTTTGGTGTGAAGATCATATAAACAAGGACAGAATTAAAGTCCTTTAGCATTCCCGTTTATGCACTTGGTTAATGCATGAACAGTGTTGACTCTGCCTCAGCAATAGAGTTTTTTCCTTCAGCATGTTACATTTCATGGACAACAGGTAATTAAGTTTCATCAACATAACAACTCGGTCAGTGTTTAAGTGCACTTTGCATTCATATTTTAATGGAGCAACAATTTTTCTAACCTTATATGAAAACAACAGTGACACCTGAATGCTTTTGCTTTTTGATGCAGATAAGTCTTTAATATCCAGTTACCATATTAAAACAGAGCAGTGACTGGCTTGTTTCTAGATTACTTCAGACAGCAGCAGGGTTGTGCATGTTTGAGGTGGTCTACAGGCCTGGAACAGCCAGGAGAGCCACTACTTCAGAGTGACATTTGCAGATACAGAAATCACTTTCAATTTGAAGTCAACCTACTGGGGGAGAAGATGCAGCTAAACCAACCATTCAGGAGATCACTTCCATCTTACATCAAGTAGATCAAATGAAAAGACATGAACTCATTGAAGTAAACAGAAAATGGAATGAAACCAAAGGTAGATCATGTCAAGTTAAGTTTGCATATCTGTGATAACTGATCTTCCAAATAATCCTAGTGTTTAGTCTAATCTACAGAAATTTCATGAAAGTATTGATATAGTACCCCATTGGGAACCACTAATTGGGATGGGAAGGTAGACCAGTAGCACAAGAATTACAAAGCAATGATCAGACCATGATAATAAAAGTTTCAGCTCTGCATTTCCCTGTTTTCCAAATCTTGCTCAAAACCACAACAGCCTACACTGATGAATTGCATGGGGACATGAATCAGAAGACTAGAGAGTTGCTACTAATGGAATTTCTCAAAGACCAGAGTTGAGAGGTATAGTAATTTGGTTGATGACATCAGGCTGTGGAAATGTAAAGTTAGAGGGTGTGGATAGTCAGAAGTGGATCGTATATTGTGTAGGAGTACTGAGTGTGCTCAAGTGTCACAGTGGAAGTAGAATGAAATTTTATAGTTACAGATATGGAATTAAAGATGAGTAACAATGATTTTAGTATTAGATAATTTTAGATAATGACTATGGGTATAAAGGCTTGATTACACTAGTCGGACACAGATAGTACCTCAAGTACAATTCAGCCTGTAAAAAGGCAAACTTAACCCAAGATAAAGCCAAAGTTAACCTAAAGACTCAGGAGAATATTAATAGCTTTTTATGAGGCATTGAGATGCTATCTTTGGCACTGTGCTGTCAATAGTCAAGAAAGATAATGAAAGAAAAGCAGAGGTGCTTCTGTTCAGCCTCTCCAGGTCCTTTAGACACTGAACTCCTATTGAGGAGTCTAATGCCCACTGAAGTAATTGGTTTCAGTGGGAACATGAGGCCTAAATAGGATTTAGGCAAACAAATACCTTAGAGGATCCAATCCTAAATTTTGTACTTTAGCAAGAGAATAGCTGAGAATAGACCCGACTGTTCTTTTTAAATCCTTCAGGGATATAAACACTTGTGAGGAAGAAGAAACAATTTCACACAGGTAATATTGGTACAAAAAGAAGCAAGTACACACAGGTCATGAATAAATCTAGGCTAGAAATAGATTTCTGATCACCAGAATAACAAAGTTGAAGCAGGAAGGAGGGGAGCAACACCGGTCTTCTGACTCAAATAATGAGGGCTAACACACTTAGCTACATTTCTGAATAGGACTGTGAAACGTATTGGCTCTTAACAATACAGCTCTAGATCAAACCTATTTTCAGCATATTTACTTTGGTATTAAAACATCTGGAGAGTGGCTGTGAATGTCACTAGTCCTAAATATATCATTACATATCGCTATGTTAAACCTGATTCTTGCTTGGAGATGAGAACTGAATGGAAAGAAATTTTATTGCCTCTTGGTAACCTCCTACATTTTCAGATCTGTATAAAGATGAGTTGAACCTTAAATGAAAGCACTAACCTGAGATCAGGGTGTCTATGGGTAGATACAAGAAATTGCTCTTAATAATCATTGAGGACATCATCTAAAAAGCTGTATGGCAGCAATTTAAGATAAAGTGTGCGTCTGCAAATGTTTCAGGATTAAGATTGCAGATTTGCTTTTATGTGTTTTGTTTTCACTTTCTACATCAAATGCAGCACAATTAAAACTGTGGGTTGGTGGTTTGTTTTTTTTAAAGTTGTAATTTAATGAGAGTGTCCTTAAACACATCTATGTAGCTACATAGCTGCTGCCACAGATGATGTTCTTGGCACCTCCTACACCTTCTGTAAGGGCTACAGAATTGCTAACGCCACACTTCTGGAACACTTTTTGCAGGACATCTCACCATTTTCCCTTAGTAAAGTGCTCCCCTAACCCAGTTCACGGGCAAAGGCATTTCAGTTCTGGGTCAGGTAAGACAAGAATTCATTTGTTTTACATCTTCCTTTTCTTTGCTTTGTGAAGAAAGTGACTTAGCACTGTCACTTTCTGTCCTATGCTGACTTGGTCTGTGAGAGATTCTGCAGCTCAGGACCTTTTTAAAGTTCTTTCTCTGGTGCGGCCTCACCTTGAGTACTGTGTGCAGTTTTGGGCACCACAGTACAAGAGTGACACTAAAATACTGGAGAGTGTCCAGAGGAGAGCAGTGAGGATGGTGAAGGGTCTGGAAGGGAAGTCACATAGAATCACAGAATCACAGAAGGGTAGGCATTGGAAAGGACCTCGAAAGATCATCTAGTCCAATCCCCTCTGTCAGAGCCTAGTTTAGGTCACACAGGAATGCATCCAGGTGGTTTTGAATCTTTCCCGAGAAGGAGACTCCACAACATCTCTGGGCAGCCTGTCCTGGTGCTCTGTCATCCTCACAGTGAAAAAGTTTCTTCTTACATTCACATGGAACTTCCTATGCTCCAACTTGCATCCGTTGCCCCTTGTCCTATCGCTGGCCATCACTGAGAAGAGCCTGGGTCTGTCCTCCTGTCTCTCACGCTTTACATATTTATAAACATTAATAAGGTCACCCCTCAGACTCCTCTTCTCCAAGCTAAACAGGCCCAGCTCCCTCAGCCTGTTCTCATAAGGAAGTTGTTCCACTCCCTTAATCATCTTGGTGGCCCTGCACTGGACTCTTTCAATGAGTTCTATGTCCTTCTTGAACTGAGGGGCCCAGAACTGAACACAATATTCCAGGTGCTGTCTCACCAGGGCAGAGTAGAGGGGGAGAAGGACCCCTCTTGACCTACTAACCACATCCCTTCTAATCCACTCCAGGATGCCATTGGCCTTCTTAGCCGTGAGGGCACATTGCTGGCTTATGGTCATCCTGCTGTGCACCAGGACCCTCACACCTACACTGCTCTCCAACAGGACAGCCCTCAACCTATACTGGTACCTGGGGTTGCTCATTCCCAGATGCAAGATCCTAGATTTGCCCCAGTTAAATCTCATTAAACTTCTCCCCACCTAACTCCCCAGACTGTCTAAGTCTTGCTGAATGGCAGCACAGCCCTCTGGTGTTTCAGCCACCCCTCCGAGTTTTGTGTCATCAGAAAACTTGCTGACTGTACACTCTCTTCCCTCATCCAGGTCATCAATGAATATATTGAATAGTACAGGTCCCAGTACAGACCCCTGAGCAACTCCACTAGATACAGGCCTCTAGCTAGGCTCTGTCCCATTGATCAAATCTTGCTTCTTCCCTTCAACCAGCTCTCAATTCACTTCACTACGCAACCTTCCAGACCACAATTCCTCAGTTTAGCCATGAGGATGCTCTGGAAGACAGTGTGAAATGTTTTACTGAGCTCAAGGTAGACAACATCCACTGCCCTACCATCATCTATCCACCTCATAAAAGGCTATTAGATTACTCAAACATGACTTGCCCTTGGTAAAACCATTTTGACTGCTCCTAGCAACCCTCTTATCCCTGATGTGCCTAGAGACAGCACCAAGGATAAGTCTTTCCTTCACCTTCCCAGGGATGGAATTGAGGCTGAATGATCTGTAGTTACCTGTGTCCTCCTTCTTGCCCTTTCTGAAGAGTGGAGTAACATTTGCTTTCCTCCAACCCTTAGGCACCTCTTCCATTTCCCAGGATTTAGCAAAGATGATAGATAGTGGCCTAGCAGTGACTTCCGCAAGCACCCTCAGCAGTCTTATGAGTAGAGGCTGAAGTCCCTTGTTTTGTTCAGTTGGGAGAAGAGGAGGCTAAGGAGAGTCCTCATTGCAGTCTATGGCTTCCTGATGAGGGGAAGCAAAGGCGCTGCTCTCCTCTCTTTGGTGGCCAGTGATAGAACCAGAGGAAATGACATGAAGCACCAATAGGGGAGGTTTAGTTTGGATATCAGGAATAGGTTCTTCACTGAGAGGGTGGTCGGGCACTGAAACAGGCTCCCCAGGGAAGTGGTCACAGCACCAAGCTTGGCTGAGCTCAAGAGTCGTCTGGACGATGTGCTCAGTCCCATGCTCTGACTTGGCTGGGCCTGTGTGGAGCCAGGAGTTGGACTCAATGATCCTTATGGGTCCCTTCCAACTCAGGAGAATCCATGATTCTCTGATTCTTTCTTTGGAAAGCAATGATAGATAGGTGTATGGAAAGGAAAGGGGGGAAGGAAAGGGGGAAAGGAAAGGAAGGGAATGGAAGGGAAGGGGAAAGGATGAGGAAGAAAGACGTGGTCACTATGATACGTTTCTGTGAAGGTTATTTGGTTGATGATGGGGTCTTTTCTGCTTCAAGGGCATGCTCATGAAAAAATGCTATTACAAAACCAACTCTAAACAGTTTTGTGGCTCAATGGTAAAGTGTCACTGAGGAGATAGCGGAAGTTTTGTGGACTATTGGAGAACAAGCAATTAAAAATAAATTTAAGCTATTTTATTTGGAAGCTTATTGATTGAGAATGGTATTGGGATGAGTAATAACTTGTCATGTTTTGCTAAAATTATGTCCCACTGGGAAGCCCTTGGCTAAATAGAAGTCCATTCTCAGAAAATTTCATCAGTTTTATTGTTGAAATGGTACTGATGTTTAACATATCTACTTTTCTCTGTGGGGGACATAGTGTCATTCCAAGCAGGAGTTGGGGTGTTCTTGCTCTATTCTAAATGAATACATCACTTATAGCTCATTAGCATTTTGCAAAAATATATCAAAAGTATGCTAATAGGAAGGAGTCAACAGCTTTGAACAAGTTTCCCTTACATCATTTTTCCTTTACAAAAGCAGATCAAAATAGTGGTTTTGATCAAAGCACACTGCTGTCTCCGATATAAACCACATGCACACCCTTTTGCGCCCAAGATAAAGCTAGTGTGGCCTTCTTAACTAATGTGATTACAACAGGGTATCACAGCTGTCTCTAACTCTATTTTGGATACTGAGATACTTTAGCTAAGATATCTGGATAAGACAACACTATTTAAGAATAAACAGCTACACAATGTCCTTAAAGCAGTCTCTCATTTTACTGCTGTCTCACAAAAAATCTATTGCTTTCATTACTATGCAATTTGTAGGTTTGACTTAGTGAGTCACAAACCAAAAATTATAGGGTCTGTTACAGAAACTCCAAATTATTTTAAGCTTCTTACAGTATTTCTCTTATATATGCCCATCATTTTGGCCATTAACATTTGACATTGGAGTCATAGTATTTTGATCAGTCTAACAAAAGCATTAGTTTTAAATTAATACAGCATAGAACATCATTTAAACTAAATGATATGACCTGGATCATTTCTAGAAGCATTGCTTCATAAGGAAAAAGAATGAAATTAATATACATTTCCGACAGAATTCAACTGCTGCACTTAATGCATATTTACTAGATGAATGGGCAATACTTCATCCACATGATTAGAAGTATTTGAAATTTTTCCCCACAGACTGAATACAGTTCTGGAAAACAAAATATCATTACTTGAAAATAAGCTCAGCTCCTGATCCTCCCTCCATACTCAATAGGAAAGCAGGTGCCCTACAGTCAAACATAACCCTGATTTAGAGGAATTTGCTTCAGTCTAAAAGTCAGTTTAAAGCATCTGTTCTCACTAAGAGCAGATGATTTATATAAGAGGAGGTTTTGCTTTATCCACTGTAACTACAGCCCTCTGCATCGCAGAAGCCATTGAAGTCTGAAAAACATAGTCTTAAACCTTATGACAGACTTTTTCAGAAACTTTCATTTTTTTCAGAAGTAAAGCAGAAGCTAAATATATATAGACATGGACTTCTGACTGTATTTTTTGTCAATAAATATTCTAATAATGAGAATAAAAGGATTATTGTGTCTGTATGACAATGGGATGTCCCTATACTTGAGGTTATTTATTATCCTTTGGAACTTTATGGAGAGAAAATGCTGCTCTTCTGTTTCAGAGACATGCAGTTGAGGTCACAAGAAATTAGCATGTTGCCTGTAACAGTATCATATTTCCTGATAAATTCTCTTTAATAAATGGTCTCTTCAATTGATTTAAACACAAATCTCTGAGGTCAATGGAGGGAAGTTGCGTCTGAGCCAAGAGCTGATGGTTCCACAGGAAATAAACACCTTTGGGAGAGTGCATTTGAGATGTACTTGAGAACTGGCAAAAATATTCTCAACACAGTGATGACACATTATCTTCCAGAGAGCATTGTTTTCCTTTGAACCTTTGCAGGAGTGAAATATCCTTTTAAAGACAGGGTGTACTAATACTTTGGTCTGACATGAGGGTTCCTATAATCAACCTTATATGTGTGATATAGGTACTGTCTCATGTAGTTATGTTCTACTCATTGTCCTGAAATATTGGGTGGGGCAGCCAGGACTGCTGCTGTCATAAATCCAGCAGAACTTATTTCTGGAGGTGTATCAGGGTCCCTGAACCACTTTGCAAGTACCTGTCAGAGAAAAATATTCCTGTAAAAGACCAATTAATCCACAAAAGGACCCCAGGTCATTTCCGGTACAGCTTCCACTATGAAAACAGCTGAAGTCCAGGCATATAGGCATTCTTTTTTTTTTTTTATTTATTTGTTCCTTGTGGAAGGCCAGATACATTCTAGACATGCTGGGGGCAGGCTGGCGAGGTGCCTGCTACAGCCTGCCCTGCTCACTGCTAAATTGACATAGCTTCAGGGAAATAGACTATGCTTTTAGGATGATGATGTATATAAAACACAGGATGTTTCACACAAGAAAAACATGGAACATGGATATACTGGGACCCTAGTTGCATTTGAAAATTGTTCAAATGCAAAGGTGATCAATCTTCCTGATTAAGGTATCAAAAGCCTGCAAGAAGACATGTATCTTAGCTGAGGAAGCTGTGAAGTGCATGAGTATTTGATTAGTGGGAGATAAAGATCCAAATATTTAACCTACCCAAAAGTCTCTGTGGCAGTTCAGCTCTGTTGTCAACCATGTGTTGCCACCTCAGCAGAGGAGCAACTCAAGGGAGCTGTGAGCAAGCTACTCCTGAGCTGCTAAAAGCTCACCAGCTGAAAGCTCCTGCCATAAGGAACCTGACATCCACTGATCTGTTGGTGAATGAGATGATTTGGAAAAATAAACCTCCCTAAAGGCTTGCTTGTATCTCTGTGGTCTTTAATGCTTTTAAACATCTGGTGCTTAGCTAGTTTTCTTCATGAGGGTTTCAGTAAAATAGCTCGTTCTTTAAGTAAACTTATTTATGTGACAGATCTGCTATATTAGTGAATTTAAGGAAGTGAAGCCTCTGCTTTTATAACTTTTGGTGAGGGAAATTCATATTACTTATTAGTATCTAATAGAAACTCTCCTTGAACTCTAGTAGCGATTACTTTGTAGTGGTGGGTGGGTGAGTAGCTAAGCAAGAAGAAAGTGCTTGCTATACCCTTTGAGAGACAACTGTGCCAAGATTTAAAGATAATCCCAATTTTTTTAATAAAAGCAATGGAAAGGCAATAGCCTCAAAAATATGCTGCATAATTTTATGTGTGAAGAAATCTGTGTGCATTGTTCTGAATATTATATTATATAGAGACAACTGTGTAGCATTTTTCCCAATATATTTGATTTTTTTCTTCTTAGAACTATGCATATTGTTTAAAGACTTAAGCTCCCAGCAGAGATTTAATGCAGCATCACCCTCCAACAGGCCCTGAAGGAACAAGAAAGGCAGAGGCCATCTCTGACATCTGTAATCTGTGCTGCTGTCAGACTGCTTCTTTAATACAAAACATTAGTAAAACTGTCTGGAGGTTGGCAGGCACAGAATAATATTCCAAGAAATACCCCTGCTGCCTCCGTAGCCTGCCTGCCTGTTTCTACCAACCCCTTCTACAAAACGTGTTCTCTATACTTTCCCCAAACCAACTTGTACTTTCTCCCTGGGAGCTGCAAGAGACCATGAGAAGAAGGAAAGATGTTTTGTTCTGTGAAGACTTCTTTGCATGGCCTTTGTAATTACAACTCTTCCGCTTGTTTTGGGGGTGTGGAAAATCACTGAATCCTGCTAAATCCCTTTCACTCTTCTCTACATTCACTAGACTTTTCCCCTAGATTTTGTAAGCAAACTGTTTTAAAATATAATTTAAGAAAAGTAAATGCTGTGCCTGCAAGACTTCCTCTTCTAAGTTCTTTCTTCCATAGGTTTTAAGAACATTTGAGGTTTTCTTCTGATTCATGAATCTAAACTGCACATTAAAAGTTTTGTGGCTAAAATATCCTTTAAAACACACTAGTAGCTCAATAATAAAGACTTGAAACAGTGCATAATCTACCACATGCTTTGGTAAATTGTTCCAGTGATAAGTTATTCCCTTAGTTAAAATATTATGCTTATTATAACTGCATTTTTCTATTAATATATTTATTGTTATAGGTTAGGATTCAGTGGATTATGAGCTTTTATTCTTCAGTTTGTTTTATTGTCCATGGTTAATATTTAATTTTGCAAGGGCTCTGAATGGTTGGGATTGACACTTTTCGCTCTTATTGTCATCTTGCCAAAACCAGAAATGAAATAATTAAACTGTGTCTTTACGTCTCTAAATGTGTCAACTATTATAGGCAATGTATTTTTCATGGAGATCTGGAGGTGAAAATGTGGCAGATGGAAATATAAAACAAACAGTGAAATTAATAAAGTGCAAAAAAAAAAGTATATTGGCAGATTAAACAAACAGAGGTTTCTATGGGAACATTTGACAACTGGTCAAAGGCAGAATACAGGAGGCAAGTAATGACCAAAAAAGGCCTAAAAAACAGATGAGAAGCAGCAACAAAGCAAGAAAAAAAGCTTCATTAGTGAAGGCGTAAATGAAGATACATTGGTGCTAAACCAAACATGCCTGGATTTGTATTCTATTTCACACAGCTTTCTATTTACATTGTACATGTTAAAGGAAGAAGAGTTTTGGGAACTTCTTCTTGTGAGAAGATTATTACTGGCATACAGGGGTCATAAATTACTGCCAGTGACTTTTCGCTTCATACTTTTAATAGAGATTAGCTTAAACTTCCTACTCTTTCCTGTTTTATCTAGTTTCTGATAAATTCTCCTGAACTAGTGTCCTGACAGAAATCTTCACAGAGGTAGCATATGATAAGAGGCAAAACACATTTGCATACAGAATGCAAGAACTGATGAGTGCAAACATTTATGCACACATTGTTAAAAACACCCTCTCATTTACTAAATACTGTTCTTCCCGAAATAAAGGAAGAACAAAGGGACTAAAACACAAAGAAGGCCACCCAGGAACAGAAAGAAGACTTGAATTCTTACTCCATCAGGTTTTGTTTCATAGGATCTTCATCAACAACACGGATTAGGACTTTAAATCGTGCATCTCAAGAGAAAAGAGATGTTTATGTATACCTAGCTTGGCTATTTATTGGTTATTTCTGTTCTTTGAAACTGTAATTACTAAGCAATGTTTGTACTGTATCAACATTATGTTTGTCTCTTGTTCTTTGGAGAGATAAAGCAAGATACTCAGCCACTCAGCTTGCACCGGTAACAGGGATTATTGCATTTTTTATTATACTAAAATGGAAGGAGGAAAAGATATTCCTGTGCAGACAATCTTAAATATTCTGATTTCTTGGTGAAAGGAATCAATTTTATAGAAGGATTTTTTAAAAATAATTTATATTTATTTTGCCTTTAAATAAAATCAGCTTTTGCCACAGTTTCTTGGTGTCATAAATAACATAGATATTGTAGGAAGGGCACATGAATCGTGCCCTTCTATGAAGTATATATGAAAATACCTGAGACAAAAGTGTCCAGGAAGCCCGCACACTTTAGGCAGCATAATTTAGTAGGAAAGTGAAGTGACTGATACTGTGCAGGTCTTTTATTCCTTCATCATTCACTGAGATGTGAGCACAGGCAGCTAACTAGGGCATGTTAGCCTGGGACAGCCTGTTTCCTCCAAAGTTTTCTGTTTATTACCAGTGCACTCTTGTCACTTTAAAAGAGGTCCTTCCTCCAGAAGCAGCTTCCAGCTCCACCCAAGCCCTGTGTGCTGACATTATACCTAATTAATTCTGGGATTAGGAGTTACTAGAAATGCCACTTCTTGATAAGGTCCAAAAAAAATTGGCAAGAGTCTTCAACACAGATTTGGTCCTTCATTTAGTTAGGCTAAGATGTACAAAAAGAAAATTATCTGCTCTAGCTTGTGGCAGCATTTGACATTCATAGTGCGCATCTGAACGACATGAAATTTACAGAACAGAAATGTTTTAAGCTCAAGGAGCTGAACAGAAGGTTTAGAACAAACTTGTCTGCCTTCTTTTTTTCTGCCTCTTTCTGCAAATATTGCTTCTATTTCCTGGTTACGATCCAAAACAGAGAATTGCAAATTTTTTTTTTTAAATAATTGGGTTTGTTGCCAGTTAAATGAAAGCAAGAGTTACTCAACTTTAGTGATGTTGCCTGTTTTTTTGTTATGATTTTCCATGACAATATTTTTGCATCCTAGGACTTGAGCTGTGTTGTAGTCTGAGTGCTAGAATTGCATCTGCGTCATCCAGAACACATTGCAAAGCAATTCCTCTGCTTAGGAAGTTGTACCGAAGAGGATAATTCTATTATTCTTGTGATCAAGGGCCAAATGACAGTTAACCCAAAGATAAAATCTGTGACATGAAATCTGTCAGACATTGCTTGTCCAATGGTGTTGATTGGTTTAAATTGGGACATTTCTTTTAGAATGCTTTTACTTTGCTGAAGCAAATTGGTAGAAAGCAGGCAGACCTCCCAGAGTTTTACTTGCCATATTCAACTCTGACAATGTGAAAACGGGGCTACTGGATTTCCCTGTAGTTCATGGGGAACAACAGCAACTGTTTTTGGCAATGTTCAAATGAAGGTGGCATCTATACCACATTTACAAAGTCATTTCAGTGTTCCTAGACCAGTATTAAGCTTTGGTAAGCCCAAAGGGGTCTCCAGGTGCTCCAAATTCAGCAAACATTCATAACACAACCTAATAGGTAGGTAGGTAGGGTCCTAGGCAGTCTCACATGGCTCCTGCAGAAGCCGTATTATATCAGTATCACTGCCTTTAACATATGTGATAGCCAGATTAAAGGTAATTCAGGTATCCCGCACATGCTGAGACTGTAATTCATAATTACAGCATACACTAACCAGGTGACGCTTTAGTTTCATCTTGCCTGTCTCGTTTGTGGGAGCAGTTGGAATTCAAATGCCGATGGCTTTGGATAGAAGCACAGTACAAAAGCAGCAAGTTAGATTAGCAGTGGAAAACCCCAGCAATTTGCTGATATAATGACAAACTCCAGTGAAACCTCAACTCTGGAAATATTTGTTCTTTCTGTGTGGTTACAGTAACTACCCACTGCAGCTGGCTTACAAGGCAAGTTCTCCATTTCCACTCCACTCCACAGGATGAGGGTCTAAAATGTGAATGAACCAATCTAATAACTCTTTACACTAAAGGGGGAAATCCTCCTTTGCTCGTTTACAGTCCCAGTTTTGTTTCTTTCTTTGAGCCACCTACACTACTAGGCAACCATTCCCTCCTTAATTTTATTAGCTTTCTGGTTTAGGGCCACAAAATTATTAAGGGCATGGAGCATCTCCCCTGTGAGGAAAGGCTGAATGAACTGGGGCTGTTCAGCCTTGAGAAAAGAAGACTGAGAGGGGATCTGATCAATGTTGATAAATATCTGAAGTGTGGGGGACAGGGGGATATGGCCAGCCTCTTTTCAGTGGTCTGTGGGGACAGCATAAGGGACAATGGCCTCAAGTTGGAGCATGGGAGGTTCCACACCAATACGCAGATTTCACAGTGAGGGTGACAGAGCACTGGCACAGGCTGCCCAGGGGAGTTGTGGAGTCTCCTTCTCTCGAGATACTCAAGACTGGTCTGGACACCTCCTTGTGCAATCTGTTCTAGGGAACCTGCTTTGGCCGGGGGTTTGGACTCGATGATCTCTGGAGGTCCCTTCCAACAGTTCTGTGAATATCTGTGAATAGCTAAGCAGGCTGAACTGTCTCATTTTGAGGTCAGATGAGTGCCAAAGTCAGCAGCAGAGCAGAGGTAGGAATAGGCATCTAGGATGAGACAACATGGGAGGAAAGGACTGACAATTTTACTGGAAGTGAACCATTAGATTAGTTCAGCTTTATCACACACTCTCACCCTCAGAGATGCAAATGCAAAGCTGGAAGTCTCAGTTTCTGCTGCCAGAGAAGGACTTTGTTCTGAAGCAGCTGACAAGTGGGCCTGCATTATCTCTGCTGACTCTGCTGTTGACCTCTGTCAGAAGGGCAGAGTCGCCAGCTGGGGGCTGTCGCAAGATTTGTCATCGCTTGCCAGTCAGTGTCCTCACTCTGTATTCACTCCTGCTGAGATAGAGACTAACCATGGTGCATTCATTCAGCCTTATTGTTGCATTAAAACAATGCTATTTGGCAGAAATCTAAAGGATCCCAAAGTTCCTTCTATATGAGAAAAAGTCTAACAGAGCGGATGTTGTTAATATCAACTTGCATAGTCTTTGGAAAGGAACACTAAGGTGTCATTTGTTTTCTATTCCCTGGAAAAAAGATCCACAAAGAAGGAGGGGAAATTATGATTCCTTTATTTACTCACTGTCTACATAAAATGGAAGTAGAGCTCTAGTTCTAGTTCACTTACGTGTAATTGTCCAAATAAAATTAATTTTGCAGTCTATACAATGCTGTTGAGATTCAAGGGCAAAATAGTATGATAGCATATGAAACTTGAAGTCTTAATGGTTCAAACAAGGTTTGATCTGAGAAACTTGACTATATTAACTCCTATTAATAGCTGTTGTGAAAGCTAACCTTCTGTCAGTTATAACTTGTGTTATTAAAATAAGATTGAAAACCTAGGCATGTTTCATCAGTTTTCTGGTTTTGTATGTCCTGGTTTTCATTAATGTATATTTGCATTTATATAAGTATATATAAATATACTTTTACTAAATAGCAACAGAAAAATGAGAAACACGAGCAAAACAGAGATTTACAAACTGATAAATCTCACTAGTATTGTAGATTACAGATAGTAACTATGCACAGTCCCTTCCGTAAAGAGAGAAAAATGCACAGCATTATTTTTGTTCTCCCACTATCTGGTACAAAAGATGAGCAGAGGATGAAAATCCGTGAGTGTTTTGTTAGCGTGGTGTGCCACAGTCATTTTAGCTCATCTTATAAAAGTAGCTTAGAGAGATGAAAGTACCTAGAGATTTTTGCAAAGAGATTATCTGGCTCTCATATAATTTTCTGTCCCAGGAGGACTCTCCCTGCCAGTGAACTCAACAGTCCCATTGGGAGAAAAAAAAAATGTATTGAGTCCAAGTAAGTTCATTGGCTGTGATGATTTGAATAATTGTCTATACACAATTTACAGATTCGGCTTCATGCTGCAGAGTCATGGCAAAATTCCTCTACCTTTTTTTTTCATTTCTTTTCTTAATTCTTCTATGTTACAGTATGCTGGCAAGGACTATACTGTGTCCCTCCAGACCAGAGAGAGTAGTTAAAGCAAGTTGGGATGATGGGTTAGTAGAAGCCCAGGAGACCCAGTGTTCTTTTCTCTGTCTGTGGGGAAGAGTTTATTTTGAAACAATGGAAAGTTACCCAAAGCAGAATAGATAACTCTGTGATCCACTGGGTGTTGTGCTCTGGTGGAAATCTCATCAAATAGGCAGGTAGGGAGGAAAAACAAATAAGAAGCTTTGAGAGGCAAACACTGTTCGGAACACAGGGAACTTAGGCCAAGGTCAGAAATAGCCTGACCTAACAACTTGAAATGGCTCCTGTAGCAGGTTGGCAACTGCTAAAAGGAGTAGGAAATTGAGACAGAAAGATGAATACAAAAATCACTCTATTCATATTTCTTATCCTGCTAAGTGTTTCTTATCTTACTAAGAAATAAGCTAACTGTGATGGGAAGCCCTGTACTGATGTGCTTTTTTAGTTATACATATTTTGTTCATGTACTTTAGTCTAGAATGTTTCTATGGCAGATTTTTGGCATTTATGTTTGTTTCGGGCTTCTTTTTAGCTAAGGATATGTTTAGATTTTGTTAGGCAGCAATCCTCAAAAGGTCTTCCCTGCACACATTTAGCAATGGAATAGCTTTACATCCTGCCTTTAACCAGGGGAGGGACCTGCACTGTCCTAGGTAACTAGAAGATAGTAAGAAGAAGCTAGCAGCATGTGAAAATGAGTCTCCATATAGTGTTATGGGAACAGATAAATTCAAATTATATTTATGGATCTCCTGCTGCTGCTGAAAAAAATTGACTTGAGGTTCCTAAGAGATGCACAAAGGAGACAGGCAACAGTTCTCACAACTGCTTTGTCTTTTCTTGGTTTGTCTTGTCAAAAAGTCAGCAGTGCAACTACTGATTAAAAAAATAGAAATAAAACCACTATTTAATTGTCTAAAATTTTTTTAGAAGTCTTACTTCTACAATAAATGTGTTTTAGCCATGCAAGTGTTTTCCTTAGTTTAATGAGTACTAATGCATTAGCATTAAAGTTTAAATATTTCAGTACTAATTGAAGTTATCATGTTCAAGGTAATGGTAAGCTAATGCTAACCCTAAAATTGTCCTAGTGTGGTGGTTTAACCTTGTCTGGATGCCAGGTGCTCACCAAGCCACTCTATCACTCCCCTCCTCAGCAGGACAGGGAGGGGAGAAAAATAAGGTTGGAAAAACCACCCCCAAACTTGTGGGTCAAGAGGATGACAGCTTGATACAGACAAAGCAAAAGGCCACATGCAGAAGCCAAGCAAAAACATGAGGTTGTTCTTTACTTCCCATCAACAGGCAATGTCTGGCCACTTCCCAGGAAGCAGGGCTTCATTATGCATAGTTGTTGCTACAGTTGTGGAAAACGAACATTGTAAAAATTAATTTCACCACTTCCTCCCCCTATCTCTCATATTCTTATTGCTGAGCAGACGTCATATGGTATGTCGCATCCCTTTGGTCAGCTGGGTTCAGCTGTCCTGGCTGTGTCCCGTCCCAAGACATTACCCAACCCCAGCCTACTGCAGAGGGGGTAGGAATGTTGGAGGGACAGCCCTGTTGCATGCCAGTGCTGCTCAGTAACAGCCCAAACCCCAGGGTGTTACTAACACCTTGCTGGGGACTGACACACAGCACAAAGCTGCGTGGGCTGTGGCAGGGAAAATTAACTCCATCTCAGACAGACCCGATACACCCAGTGAAGAAAACAAATTCTGTATGAAGCCTGTGTACTGCAGTTTTCAAGGTTTTCTTTCTGTCATCCTATATGAAGAACACAGTCTCACTTTAGTTTTTTTGTCCTAGTATTTGTGCAAAACCATGCTGGAATATCAGGATTGAGCCAAGCATGAATCTAAGTAAGCAAACTACAGTTAAAGAGTTACTATGTTTTCCTCTCGCTAACTAACCAAAATCTCATAAATTGCAACTTAAGCCCATTATTTCCTATTCTTTCCAAAATAACTTTTTCCTCTGCAGGCATTTCACTTTACTTCTTCTGTCTTAAAAGAAGAATTGTCTTCCTTTTACCAGCAAAAAAACTGAGGAGGAAAAATCGAATTTTTATACTTTTTTTAAGGCTCCACATCTCTGAGAAGGTGCTCAGTGGTGCAACATAAAAGTAAAAACATTTAATTCAGAAAGTTTTTTGGAGAAAAGTTATGATAGCTGCATGTGGTAAAGGCACTGTAGTCTGCAGTTCTATGAAAGGAACTGAGTTTGTCTTTATTAAGAGACCTGAATATCCCTAATTCTTCTGATGTTGTTGTCCAGCTGTACATCAGTGTATTTCTTGAGATACTGCTCACCATAGTGCTCAGCTTTTTAAAATCACCTTAAGAATAGCAAAAGAGGGGAAAACATGCTCCATGAGGAGTATTTTTAACTTATATTTTACTTGCAAACTTTCTGGAGACATTATCATTCACCCTTTAGTCTTGTCGCTACTGGGATTACCATGAGTGACAGCATCAATATTCATGCTTCAGAGTCAGACCAAATACCCACCAGCGGTGGAAAAGGCCTTTTTTTTGCTTTTCATAACAGGTACTGTGAGGGATGCAGTATGCCAGAGCAGGTGAAAGGAAAGTGATAGGTACCTATGCTCTCCAAGAGAGGGAAGGAGGGCATTTTCCCCTATGTTCCTCCTTTTTTGTTGCTCTTGTATCTTAACAATTTTAACTTATTCCTCCATAATGTTTGTCTGTTTTTTAAACACCGCTAAGAAGGATTTTTTTCTGGCTGATGGTGACTTTTTAAGGTCTTTCAGGTCAGAAGAGTTGAGGACCACAAACATTTCTGCTTACAGGTCCTTTTACATCTTGGCTTAACTTAATTAGGATCCTATTAGTCAAAAGTCAGTCAGTCTTCTTAGGGACATCTTTGAAAGCCCTACATGGACAAGTATCTTAGGTCAGGCACAATTGTTGGGCATAAAACTAGTATTTATATATTTTCTTACCATGAACAGAAGTTTTATGATTTCATTATTTGCAAGAGATTTTCAGCATATTCTTGTTCAAGGCTTAAGGTGTTGCTTACAGGTTATGGTAAAGTTCTGCAAAGCAATGCAAGTAAAGCCAATGCACTTGTATGTTTAAAAAAAGAAAAAAAAAATCTTTCTTTTCTGCAGGTACAGGAGTTCATGAGAATATTTGGATTTGGGGTGCAAGGGTGGGTGTGAAAGGTGTGATTTTACACATCATAGTATGTGGTAGAAAGAGATTTGTGGAATGGTTAGTTCAGTGGTGTCTCTAGTGGTTTTAATCTGGTGGGGTTATTAAGAGTAAATTTTTTGTAGATATGTAAAGAGGAAAAAAAAATGCTCATGAATTTGTAAAGGACCTTGTAACTTTGCCCTGTGCCTTTGCTGCTGCTCAGCCCCAGCTGCTACATGCTCAGCTCTGCAAGCCTGGGCAGTCAGAGAAATCACCGAAGGCTACTGCAGTGGGACATTTTAAAGCTCTTGGAAGACACAGGCTTGCAGGAGGAGGAGCTGACCAAGACCTACTCTCAAGAAATGTGCTTCACTTTTGCAGCAGTTTGGACATGACAGCACACAGGACATAATTGAAAACAAGCATAGTCATTTCCTGCAATAGTATTTTTATTTAAAGGGACATATAGTACAAAATGACAATATTGCAAAACATTACTGTGCAAAGTAATGTCCATTTTTTCTTTTTCCACCATAATTAAACATTTTGACCCTATTAATATTACCCTGGAAATGAATAACCTACACAGTTCTTGTTTTGTATGACTTGTTCTCCATGGCAGTGTGCTGCTACTGGATGTTACTGTTAAGACATAATCTCAAAGAAAGATTTTATCAAGGCTTATAAAACACTATTGAGACTGAACCCCACTACCTTGAGCTAAGAGCCGTGCCTGATTATATGCAGCTGCAATATCTGCTCCTCTCTTACTTACAGGTTTCATTAGACGGGACTTAACCCTCCCGGTTCTGACAGGGAAGGATTCAATAGCATGCACAATTGAATAAAATTTCCTGAATTTTGAGAATAATTTTAAGGATAGAAAAATTCTTTTTAAGGTCAATTTTTAAACTATTATTATTGCCCAAGAACACTTAGAACAATGTAAAACTCTTATGACCTTTTTACATGTAAGAGCAGTTTTGTTTTAAAAATTTCCTCAATGAAAACTGACGAAAGAACCTGAGTTTTTCTCTCCTTGATCTTAATGAAATAAAATTCCATTTTGTTCATCAAAACTACAAAGCTCTGCTCTCCATACCTGGTCTATTCCACTACTTTGCAATCTCATTCTGTTCTCAGCTACTGAAAGAAGGCTACTGAAGCATGTTGACACCATCTGTGCTTTCAAAAAATAAACTCTTTGATAATAAAAGTCATTTTTATTTTGGAGAAAATCGATGTGTCATTTTCCATTCCATGGATAACCCAATCTTAGAACTCCCCTCACAAACACCTCAGAAATACCTGGAAAAGAGAGTCCCCACTTCAGACTCATGATGGCTAAGTGCTTTATTTACCAGTTTTTAGACATGTCACTGATGATACATTAAATTGTTATAGTTCTCTTTTATAATTTATTTTGTATTTAGCAACTTTTTCCAAACTTGGCTAAGTAGAATCTCAAGACACAGCACCACACTATTTGGTCTGTGCAATGAAGCAGCATTGTAGCTCTACAAAATTATTAGCCTATGAATTACAGTACCCTGAGCCCAGCAATATGATAGAAGCAGTGAGTGTGAAAGGATCATTTAGTGTAGATTTTGTTGCAGAAAAGTGGCTTAAGAAAGCCTGCGTAACTTCAGATATCTTAGATATAGGTACATTAAATTATCTATATGTGTAATCTAGGAAAGATTACAGTGCTTTAGTAAATCTCTGTGTAGTACTTTGGAAGACTGTAGTTTAAAATACAAACAGAATCAACCAGCTCTGGAAGTTTTCTATCATCTTCTAGCAAAGATTAGCAAAGAGTTCAACTTAAAGCTCCATTAGTTTTTCCTAGTATTAGCCAAATTTGCTGAAAAGATTAATTGAAAACAATTTGATCTTATCGGCTAGTTCCTCAGTTCTGTCACTGATTTCTTTCAGAGTTTCTAGCAAAAGTTGTATACTTGATAAAGCACATTTCACAAGACTGTTCCTCAATAGAGTAAATAATTGTGATATAGTGATTATATTAAGAATCATCTTTCTTCCTAAAGTGCTTATTGTACTTAGGCTTTTCTCTCTTCATAAACAGCATAACCTTTTATTTGGTTATTTCTCTGGAATCAGAATACTCATTGCAATGAAAATCTCATTCAGCCTCATTCAGTGGAGAGACAGAATGATGAACAGATGGCACAAAAGAACAAGCTCTTGGTAGAAGCCTCTTTGTCTATTTGGAAGAATTATGTTAACGTAAATCTTTTTTTTTTTCCTCTTGTTTTAAGCATTATATTTTTTTCCTTGTCACAGGATTTGAAATCAGAACAGTCTCATATTCAGTTTGAAAGATGCAGTTCAGCAGTTTGTATACAAATATACAGAAACTATTCTGAAAGCAAATGCATTCTCAAATGGTAGTGTTACTATAGTTACTGATAATCCCTATACTTAAGTGAAAATATGAAGAATCATCCAGACAGCAAAGAAAATTCCTATTGGGTATTTATGATTATATAGGTTATATAATTTTGAGTGGACGATGAACTGCTAATAGATTTCAAAAGTTTATTTTATATTTTCTAATTGAATTGAAGGTGGTGGTGGTGGGTGTCAGATTTCTGATGGTCCTAGATTATCCATAATTTTTTACCTTCACAAAACTTCATTTGCAGCACATCTCAAATACTAAGTTCCTTTTCAGTACAGTTCAGGTGAAAGAAAATTAAAGGTGCTCAGTTTTATTTTTCTAAAACTGCAGATTCCATCCTCTAAAAGATGAATATAACCTCTATCAGCTTTAAGAAGCACAATATCATTATTTTTCAACTGTAATATCATAGCAACACTAAATCCTGTTATCTAGCAGAAATCTTCTGCTGTAATGTAAAAGTACTGTCCACGCACATGTAGTGATAGTAAGATGTAAAGTGGTAGAAAAAAAAATGACCGAAAGTTTAGGTAAATAGTAAAAGAATAAAAAAGTTGAATTTTGGACATTCCCAAATGCCTTTCCTTTTCCAGCTTCCAATACCAAAGACTTGAACAGAGAAATATTCTAGTTTGACACATAGGTAATTAAATCAGCTTTGAATATCATATTGATGTGTTTGTTAATTGGCTCAACATAAATGTATTTGGATGTATACTATAGTCCATGATAATATTTTATCATATATTTTTTAAGAACATACAATATTTCTGAGACACACAACCTCTGAGAGGTCTAAGGAACATGAAAACTTTGACTATTGCTTTTACCAAAATCTTAATTTCTCCACATTGATTTCATTTTGACACATTGAGCATTTATTATCTATGTTGTAATAGAGACATGAAAGTCAGAGCTGAGTCTTCTAGGACGCAAAGGGAGATGTTGCAATGTTGATTCTGTTTTACATCTATTTGCCACTTAGTTCAGTAATACTGTAGGGCTGATGAAAATATCTTTGTATTAGTTCAGATAATCAATTTCTTTGGTGAGTTTATTTGGCTTAGACCTACTGAGAGATCCAATCCCGCACAAATTCTAATGTGGTAGTCCATCTATATTCAACTATGTTTTTTGTTATGTTCCTAATCGATAAATTTATAAATTTATACATTTCAGATATAAAAAAATGGCAAAATTATCAGATTAATTTAGAACTCAGAGGAATATCAAAGCAGAGCTTCTTGGAAAGTTATTCTTTCAAGAT
>VZTU01003681.1:450-23979 GCA_013400835.1 Zapornia atra | reverse complement strand
AATAAAACATAACAAAACATGTTAGGTAGAACAGGACAGTTGTATTTCACTGCTACTTCTCGTAGACATAGATTTGATGAATGGTTTTCCCATCAGCGCAGGCAAAATATGAAAAAACAAATGCACCACTGTTGACTGTCCTTCATAACACCCACAGGACCTGAATCACAGACAGTTCCCACTCCTGCTTCCTGCCTCAAACACAAACTGCCTGTGCTTCTGTGCAACAGAACAGGCACTTATTTTGGTTGAAAATAGACAGGGAGTAATTTATGGCACATCCATGTAACACCTATTAGTTTTTGTTCTTTCTTCTAGAAGTGTCCTTACAGCAGCCCACTGCCTTTACTAGGTACCCTTTGGCTCTGTCACTTGTGTTCTTGGATTTTAGCTTGGGCAGCCAAACTGTGTTGCATAGAATATTGTTTTGATTCGATGTTTGCTTGTATTTAAAGAAAAAGCCAACAGATAATTCAGCATCTTCCTTTTTGGTTTAAACTGTGGTTAAAATTCAGGTGGTGTGCAATTGTATTCTACTTATGATTCTCTTGATTTTAACTTGGGATTTATGGAAGATGCAAACTATACCTTCTGTGTGATTATGATGCAATTCTGGTGCTTTTATTGCTAACAGCAAGGCAGGATAAAGGCAGGATAAATTCTACTCTTACCTTCTCATAGCTGTGATTCCTGGACTGTGTGCATTTTTTAAGAAAAAATAAATTGTACCCTTAATAAAACATCAAACCACACGTTTTGTATATGAAGGCAATAGACTGATATAATCCACTTTGCCCTATGTCACAGGTGTAAGGAATCAGGGTTTCAGCTGTAATCCAGTCTGTAGGGATACAGTTAGATAAAAAAGATAAATTTAGATGTAGAAAATTATTGTGAGACAGAGAATTGGAAGGGAACAATAGGGAATAAAGCATATGTGACCTGAAAGGAGACTATCAGTGCCTCCTGAAGGAGAAAACCCACAAACCTAACCGATTAAGAATGGAGGTTCAAAGTGTATTCATAATTTTTCTTTAATCCCATTAAAGGCCAAATGATTCTGCACCTTTTTTTTTTTCCCCTCTGATTTTATTTTTCTGTTGTAAGGCAAAGCTGGCAAAATATCATGTGAGATATTTTATATGTGCAAAACACTATTTAGAGAGTTTCCTGTGCTGCAGTAACATATGCACTTCTGTATGGAAATATGAGGAGACACCAGCATTGGTATTCTCTACAATTGTTAAAGTTATTATGATATCTAAAAATACAACCAGTTGCTATAGCAACTGAAATTTGAAGGCTCACTTATTGATGCTTCTTCTACTCCCTTTCAAAAATTTATCAAAACACACATTCTCTTGCTCATAAATTATAATCTTCAGCTCTCAGATGCTTTCTGTAATTTTTTTTTGTCTGCTCAATCATGAGTTACTTAAGGAAGAAAGTGCTATAGAACATACTTGAGTAAACTGTAAGCATATACTACATATAGGTTACTGATATATGTTTGTGTTAAGGACTGAATAGTTCCCAAAATCCAAATAATTTCTTAAGCACCATAACAAGCACATATCAATGACTTTTTGCTATTATAATGTATTTTTAAATGTTCAATATTAAAGGCATGATATAAAATATAAATACATAGGAAAAATGTGGGAATTATAATCTTTTTCATCCAACGTCTGTTCTCTAAGTTCTACATCTGCTGGTTTTTATTTTATTTTTAAAATTCACAGAGTCAACCAAATTGCTTTTTTGGTTGTTTTTCAATTTAGCAACGTCTAATCTTTCAGTTTGTGTCTGCATTTTGCTAGCTCTGTTCTATGTTAGCTTTTCTTGATTTCCTCTTATGACTTGACAATATTTTTCCTAAGGCATGGCATTAGATAGTGAACTAAACAAAACCTCAGGGAAAAGCAAAACCATGATTATCAATTAACAGGCTCAATTTCTGTAGTAGCAATTTCTAGAAAACCAATTATCATTGTAATGTTTCAATATTTCTTACGGATCGGATGTTTCTTCCACTCACTGTTTCTCACCTGTTGTGTCTGCATGCAATTTCAATCTAGATTATTGGTAGTAGTACGACTCTGTAGATTTAGGTTGGCTGTAAACACAAAGTCTTAGAAAGGCCAGTGACTAAATGATAAGATGAATATAGTCCAAAGCCAAATGAAAGACGCTCTTCTGTGTCTCAGATACTCTGAAGTACTCAACCTTTTGATATAAGATTCACATTTTAGGGCTTGAATACTAAGAAGCATGCTGTGAGACTGGGAAAGTGACCTTAAGGTATCAGAGTGACTTTGAGAATTGTGCCCACAGGATGTGGACAGGCTAATAAATCGGTTTATTATTTTGGCTGATCTTTTAACAACTACCAAGTTTATTTCATCTAAGGAGGATCAAACCTAAAACTGCAAAGGTACAAGTTTCTAAAAAATTCCCTGTATGATCATTTTGAATACAATTTTTTAAAAAGTCTTATTTGTTTCTATCTGCAAAAGGAAATAATGAATAAGGTGCCTGTTTAGGGCATTAAGTTCATCCCATACATATATAAGAAAAACTCAAGCCCTTTGTCTATATAAATTTCAGAATTATTCTGCCTGCCTCCTGTTTACACTCAGTTTACTCGGTCCATCAGAATGAAATTCTCCCAAGAGCTAAGGATTGAACTAATGCTGCTTTTACTGAAGTGACAGGTACTTTTACCACTGATAGCATTAGGAGCAGATATTATCAAATGCTGAGCCTTTACAGAAACCTGTTTCTGACTTTGTCTGTACCCTAAAATGAAAGTGTGAGTGGTAACAGGACTAAGTTTACCAAGGCTGGTTTCCTTCAGTTATGAGGATGGAAGCCGTGATGAGGACGTAGTGCTACAGGAAAGCAGGCTGGAAGGGCTGGTGGATGTTGCATTACTGCCATGTATTGCAGCCTGTGCTTTTGTGTGTCTTTCCTATTATCATGTCCTATGCCAAGTACTATAAATTAAATTCCTGTGTTAAAATTAAGATGTTGTGCTTCTCTGTTGTACAGGCACAGCATGATTTTGCTGGGTAGGCATAAATTACTACTGAAAGTATTTTCGGATAGATATGAGTATAGTAAGAGAAAGCAGAAAGAATACACTTTTTGTGATCTTAATTTACTGCTGGCTGTTTAAAGAAGATGGAAGAAATGTGACATGTTGGAGTGGTGCACACACTATCCTCTGATTTCAGGACTGGTACAAAAAAGAAAATAAAACCAAAGCATTTTAATTAGCTTTTGCTGTTATCTTAGTGATTAAATGCTTATGAGAGATAAAGGAATGTAAGGACCTTAAATACTTTATCAAGGCTTAGGAATGTATTCTGTTTATACTGGTTTAACACACTGTCCACACAAGTAATTCTCTTTAAGTGTTAATCTTTATTCATGCTTTTCCTATTTTGTGACTGAGCAATCATATAGTGCCATTAAAGTCATTACTTTATTTTTCACCTCCTTTATGAAAAAAATAACTACAATAGACCAAATAACAATCTTGCTCAGAATTTAATCCTTCTTCAGGCAAAGATCACTTTTGATTTGAAATTTCATAAATTGCTATTTACTTAGCAATCAAGGACTAATGCATTTTTTCATACCTTAAAATGAAATAAATGTGTCATTTTCATACCTTAAAATGCAATAAATGTGTTGTTCATTATGGTTCTAATTGGATGCAGTAGTTTTCAAATGCTTTTTGAGAATTTTGTGTATCATCTGGTAAGGATTTAGGATAAATTATATGGTTTAGAATTGCATAGAACGACTGGATCCAAATCCATCTACCATTGTGGAAGGAGATTTGGAGTTTAATCTCTATGAAGCCAGAGGACACTTGCATTTCAGCCTCAGAATCTCACCCAATTATTTCTACAAGATTTTGCCACGAGAATGATCTATTAGGGATTGCTTATTTTAGGGACTGAAAAGTTCCTCTTCTAAAACAAATAGATGGATACAAACTTTAAAAATACATCAGGAATAAATTCTGAAATGGTAGATCAGTGGTGCAATACGTATAATCAATAAATGCAAGACATTAGCATTAATATGCAATTTATCATTTGCCTTTTTAGAAATTATTATTATCTTTGTCAATTTATTTTGGATTTCATATACTTTAGTTCACATATAAACTTAATTTTGTTTGAGGGCTTAGTTTCCACAATCCAGTGAGTACAAACCAAGTAAAATGTTAGATCTTATATGACAGGAGGATAAAGTACCTTGACTATTTTCAGTACCACTGTGGTTGCCATGGTAAAAAAAGAGGAAACTATCAGCATGTAGAACTTAATTTTCCTTTCTATTTCTGTGTTTTAATGCATCTTAAGAACACTACTCTGCTTGAAATTTTCTATAAAGATAAGTAGAACCCCATACTTTTGGAATTGCAAATTAGATTTTCTTCCCACTGCAAAGCAATAGAAAGCTTCGGAATTAGAACTAGAAATTTATTTATTTGAGTAAATGGTTAATGATCTAACAATGTGATTTTGCATCATCCTAGGAATAACTGAAAGACAGTCAGAATTCAGCAAACAGTGAGCTGAGTTAAATTAAGACAGCATCTATAGCCATTAAATGAATGAATGTGTTCCCTGAAGGCCACGCCTTCAGGGCCCAGAGTGCTTCCCACCTTGCAAGGACAGTCATTCATTTCAATGATTTCCAGAAACTGAAATTTGGAAACCTAGTGGATTAAGTCTACTTTGTGAATAACAGGATCACAGAAACAAGGCATGATGTCCTACTGTCTAGAAATTACTGTATTTATTTTGCTGAATCTACCCAATAGCCAAGTTATTAGTCTCCTCAATGATACAGGACAGTTCAGTTGCAGACAGACAAATGTGTATTTAATTTTATTTCTTTTTAGTCCCTCAGCAGCTTGAAACCCAAACCATTCCTCTGCCAGCAGACTGTCCAAATACCAGCAGGAACATTTGGGATAGATGCTTTCAGTCTGTCTCTTCTGTTTCTGAATAAGTGGCTTAGGATCCTAGTTGTGAGAACATTTCTACCTGGTTTAAGATTTATTGCGTTCAGAATTTTGGAAGTTTGTGATAGAACAGTTCAATGATTGACAATTGGAAAATTAGTAGGTACAACAATTTCAGGAAAAAGGATAATGTTACCAGTGGTTTTATGATCTAGACTAATGCTATTGTTAAATTGAAACGAAACAGAATAAAATAGTGCTAGTAATGAGCATATGGTACAAGAGATTAATTTTTTGTTAAGAAATAAACCAGAATTAAAAGTATACTTATTTTTTGAAAATATTTCTCATTAATTTAAGGAAGGAAACCACATATTTTTCAGTGTAAACAATATGACTGCTAAGTTATAATTTAGCTGGGTAATACGTGAACTTTTTTTGTTCACTTTACTGTTTACCCATTTAGCTATTGTGGTGTTGTAGGTGGTTTTCCAAACTGACTCTTCACCTCCCTATTTAGGTGTTATGCCACAGTTTTCTGTTTCCCTTCCTTTGTTTTTTGAAAGATAATTCAAGGTAGCTCAAGGTAATTGATTCAAGTCTTTACCACTTATTTTGTTATTAATTCTCTTGTGATTAGGAGGGAAGGAAAATTTTATCTTGAGACCTATGATGCATCATTATATTAGTAAAGTAGCTGCAAAGACAACTGATATTCCTTACATAATTCTCATCTATTCTTTGCTTCAAAGGAAGGGAACTCAAAGCCATGAATTTTTAGGATTTCTGCATTTGATTATATATTATTAATTTCTATATTTTTGGAGGCAGTATATTTTTGAGTAGTTAGTACAATGAAGGAAGCTGTAATCTTTATACATTATCTTTAGATTATTTTTTTTAAATGTACATGGCTTATGTTAATGTAATTCATTAGGGTGAGTCTTTACAAAACTACTTCTGTGTTTATTTTGTATTTTTTAAAAATTAGTATCCGCCATAGAGATATAGATTTCCTTCTATATCTGTGATATAAATAAGTTTGACTGTAACTATTTAGGCATCATCAAGCAAGACACATAATAATTGGTAGCTCTGCAAAGTATAGATGTCAAACTGCTAGTATTTGCACTTGTAATTGCCATGAGAATTGGAGCTATGCCTGTAAATTGCAGATCAAATTGAAAATTTTCAATATATTGACATCTAAGCCACTGAAATTGCATTTCTTACTGAACTGTTTCAAACCTCAGTTTTCATGTAAGAAATTATATAGTTTTCTCAGTGCCATTCAGTCAGTGAAAACCTGTAGGATTACTTTGAGCATGGACAGACCCACTGCATGCAGAGTATTTTAGATTTTATTACACAAAATTAGAGATCAGGTGAACTTCACATTATGGAGTACATAACCTCTCTCCAAACTGCCCAGTGATACAAAATGCACTACATCAATATAATCCAAAACACACTACAACTTGAAAACTGAAGAATTTTGAATTAAGTTTGAGCAACTTTCTTAGACTGATCTTTCTAGAAAAAAAACCCAAACCAAACAAAACATGAGTGGACAGGAGTTATTTGATCTAATGAGAAAAAACTTTTGGAGAATAATGTTTTTTTCAAATATATAAAAGGCATCAGTGAAACTGAAGGAAATTTTTATAATAGTGAGGTAAGTTTGGGCAAGAATTAAAGGGTTCAGATTGCAACAAGGAAATTTTATACTACATAGTATTGGAAAATTTCTAAGAGTGAAGAAAATGAAGAACTGGAATAAATTGCCTGTAAGTCTTTGGAGTTTCCACTTCGGAATTGCACATAGATCTGTCAGGTTGAATTCTGCCTTTAGGCACAGTTAAGGACAAAATAAATCCTTTCATTCTTATCTGCTATGATTCCTGGATCATTTTCATTGATCAGTTAACCTTGAGACTTCTAAATACAATTCAAACGTTTCATCAATGAATGCTTCAATTTGACCCAAAAGTAAATGAAGAAATTCTTCTAATGAGTGAAATTAAAAAGAGAGTGGCTGAAAATAGAGTTTATCTCAAAGCTTTTATCGTATTACTACTCCAAAAAGTGTTAACATTTTTTCAGTGAGCTTTCTGAAATATGATTATAATAGGACTAGTGAAAGTGTACTTTTTGTATGCACATACATTGAACATCATCCTTTCTTTGTTTCATCCTAAACTTTGTGAGTGGTTTGCTGTCGTGTTTTCTAATTGCTTTTGTAACCATTTTCTTTTGCTAGCCAATTTTTTAGCCATGTGTATTTTCTTCTCTTTTAACCACTTTCTCTTGTTCTTCAGGCATTCTACAGTATGCTTTTTCTTTTTTTTTTTTGGTAGCTGTGGGTAAGCCAAACATATGTAGCAGAAGCAACTCAAAAAGACTAAGAAAGACCCAAATATACTACAATGATTGGAATTTAGATTTCTGTTCATGATGTATTTTTGTGTGTGTTCAGAGATGTGTCAATGAAAGTTAAGTCTGCAGTGGGAAAATGAAGTGTTAGCTTGATTCTAAATTCAGAAATGTATGATTCTGATTGTATTATGATTTAATTGGAACCAACTAGCTTCTGGGTTTGGGAATAGGAAAGTCTTTGTTATTAACACCCTCCAAAATTGATTTAAAAGCTATTAAAAAACTTAATTGATTTGTTTACTTGTTATAAATCAATATTTCATCTTTGGTTAGTCAGCTTTGTGAAACCGATTGGTGGTTATACTGTACAGATCTTGACTTTGTCTTGAGTAATACGTTCTGCAGAATACTGGAGGAATGTTTTCTAGCCTGTGCATTATTGGAGTGTTAAGCAGAAAGGAGTGCACAGAATTTGTACATAACTTTCTCTGCTATCCTCATTATGTCAGAATCTAGAAAAAGGATAGGGTGTAAATAAACCAAATTTGAAAAGTCAAATTGTGATAGACAAGTGTAGTTGCTTGATAATGCTCAAATATACATATTGTGAGGATATATGAGTTTGAAAATATAAACTGGATTTTTTTACTTTGAAAACTATTTACCTATGCGTATATTTTCATTGATAAAGAATAGTGCACAGCCTATATAAAGACTAAATTTAGTAAATATGAGAATACAGGATACAGAATTTTTTCTTGAATTAATGCAAAACATAGAGACAATCTAACCTGTACAGAAGTAGTTCCAGTACCCTGTACAGTCTCAATAAATAAAACCACATATAGTGAAATCCTTACTGGCAATTAGGTCCTAAAAATATATTATATGGAGGTTTTATTTTTTCTTGATAAGTGTAGCTTGCAGTCTTCCAATTATGCTATTTTAGAATGTAGTTAGTTAAGCCCAGTTTCATTTAGCAATAAAAAAATTTTATTGTTCTCTATAACAAAAACCTGTGTAGACTGCACATAATATCCCTGAGTATATTTTGCTTCAATTTTAATTTGCTTATGATAGTGGTGACTGCTTACCACATCTCAAGCTTTCCTTCTTTGAATATAGATGAAACTCACACATACTGATTGCTAATACATTATAGTACATTGCCGTACCTGTAGTGTATGGTTGCTGTATACAATCAACCTTAATTAGAAATCACTAAAATGAATTTAGTCCATGTGGTTCTAGTTAGTTCTTTCTTTTTCTTTCTTTTTTTTTTTTTTCACCTTATGTATCTAACAAAAAACCTCACTGAAATTTTTGAATGCATTTTTAACAAGTTCAGCAAGGCCAAGTGCAAGGTCCTGCTCATGGGTCAGGGCAGTCCCAAAAACAACTACAGGCTGGGTGGAGAATGGATTGAGAGAAACCATGAGGAGAAGGATTTTGGGTGCTGGTGGATGAGAAGCTCAGAATAAGTGAGTCTGCAATGCATGCTTACAGCCCAGAAAGCCAACCATATCCTCGGCTGCATCAAAAGAAGCATAACCAACAGGTTGAGGGAGGTGATTTCCCCCCTCTACTCTGCTCTTGTGAAACCCCACCTGGAGTATTGCATCCAAATCTGGGTTCCCCAGTACAAGAAGCACATGGACCTGTTGGAGTGAGTCTAGAGGAGGGCCACAAAGGTTAGCAGAGGGATGGAACACCTTTCCTATGGAGACAGGCTGAGAGAGTTGGACTTATTCAGCCTGTAGAAGAGAAGGCTTCAGGGAGACCTTAGAGCAGCCTTCCAATAACCCAAGGGGGGCTACGGAAAAGCAGGAGAGGGACTGTTTACAAGGGCATGGAGTAATAGGACAGGGTATAATGGTCTTAAGATGAAGAAGGGGATATTTAGATTAACTACAAGAAAAAAATTCTTTACTGTGAGGTTGTGAGACACTGGAACTGGTTGCCCAGAGATATTGTGGATGCCCTATCCCTGTGGGTGTTCAAGATCAGGTTGGACGGGGCTTTGGGCAACCTGGTCTACTGGAGGGTGTCCATGCCCGTGGCAGGGGGTTGGACCTTTCAGGCCCCTTCCAACCCAAACCATTCTGTTTCTATGACTTTCTGTGTTGTACAATTCAGGATACCAAGCAGGCCTACTACTGTGCTTCTGATTTAATAAAATTATTTGCAACGCCTGAAAGTTAATTCTCCTGTTGTTAAGGCAGAAAACAATGAGTCCCTTCAGTGGTCAAATTTACATCCGTACGATAATGTGCTTATTGTATTAACACAGAGCTGTATGTCACTTTATCTCTAAATTTTAGCTCTCACAGTTTTGCCAAGAAAACCAGTTACTGTAAGGAATGATCTACAGCTCCTTGCAGTTATTCTTTGTCTTGACTACCTTGTAAAACTGTGTCATTGCTTACTTTGTGACCATGCTATTCCCTGTCATTTTGAGAGTGAATTAATTAATGAATATTCATTAATAAATATGTTGAACCACATAGACCCCTTCAGGTTTCCAGTGGTGACTTCTCTCCACTGAGAAAATTATCAATTATTCTTAATTTCTGTCTCCTGTCATTTCCCCAGTTATTTATTCAAGTGAGAAACACAGATCTGGTTTGACAGAAATCACTGAAGCAAGTAAGATACTTAATAGTATAGAAGCATTGCAGTAAAGTTTTTGAACTACTCACCCTGACTTCAGATGATCCAGAGAAATGATTATGCAAATTTGACTATTGTGAAATTTTCATGCCAAGACATTACAGGGAAACAAAAAGAAATTCTCCATTATCTAACTATCACAGAAAAGATAAGTAGGTGGCAGTGGTTATTCATGAAGCACTCAAGGCTTAACTGATATAAAAAGATTTATTTTGCTGATGGATCAGCAACAGTTCTCCCTGGAACAATGCAAGCCAGGATGATGAAGGTAGTTGCTCTTCTTTGATATTTCAGAATAACTCATAGATGTGTCTGCAAAGAATGCTACTTTGTTAAAGATACTGTTTTTTCTTTTGGCTGCTACTGAATATGAGTGAAAGATGAAACCTCTCAATACTGAGACAAATGCAGGTATTGTCACATTCCTTGAAGTGAGGTGAAATGGCTGGAAAACTCAAGAGTATTGCGATAAATATGGTAGTGCAACATCAATGCAAGAAAATCATACGTGCGCTAAGATAAAGCTATTTGTTCTCTCAGTTTGATAGTTAAGTATATTTTTGTTCTAAAACCAGTAAGGTGGTGCATTAGTTCCTTCGACTGCTTGGAATACAGTAGATTTATTGTGGTGTAAATTTTTTTATTTAGTTTCTTATCTCTGCTGGAGGGTTAATGGTAAACAAAAATGTTCCAAATCTGTGAGTGTCGGTGCTTAAAGTTAAGTTTATGTTTATATAGATTACTGAGACTAGAGTTAATCCTCAGAATTTAAATTAAAACCATGGTAAAAATAAGTGATTTGGTTACAAAGATAGGCAGAATATTTTCAAAACTTGAAGGACTACTATTCCAAGTACGCTGGTAATAATCGCTGTGTGAAGAACTATGGATATAAGGACTCATTCAGAGAGCAGCAGGCAAAACTCCTGATAGTGTAAGGTAGAAATTGTAACAATCTGTCTAAATATTTCACTATAAATTAACTGAAAAGGGGTTAAAATGAAGAAAGACTAGGTTGAGTTTAGTGTAATTGAGTTCCTGAAGTGATATGATATGGATTAAGGCCTCAACTTAATTGGGTCAAAGGAGTAATTGTCCTTTTATGGTGAAATCTCATAAGGTGGCTGGGCCAAGCTAACAGGGAGTGGGTCAGGGGGGTGGCTGCCACATTTAACAGCAACAGTTGCCTGTTATCTGGCGAGACCTCCCCTTTTTAAACCTCTAGCTGTTATGCCTTACAGCTTCTAGAGAGAACTAGAAAAGCTGTGCAAGTCAGGAGAGAAAAAATAGTCCACAGGATATGGGGAGGGGGGAAGTGGTGGTTAGAACAGGAAGGAAAAATAAAAAGGGAGAATTTTTTAGCCTAAGTAGACACCACACAAGCCTCACATTACTTAATTATTTTGGATGATGGATGATATTCCAACTGAAACATATAAAATTTCTTGTAATATTTATAGCTACAAATGTGTAAGTAATTTAATTGTGCAGAAAAAAACATGACTGCACTATCTTATTTAAGATTGCTTTCTGACATTTGTAACAGGCGTAACATGTTTTGAGGTTGTTTCATATATTTGACTTCTTAGTTAGATAACTACTGAATATAGGATAAGTAGGAAGTTCAAAGTTTGACTGACTAAACATATATGCAGAGTTTTCAGTTGACATGTAACATAACATGTTTTCATATAATGTACAATATGGTTGTCTATGTCAGCGGCTTTTCCACATGCTCTGCTTTCTTTTTTTTTCCAGCAGAGTAGCTGCTTATTGTGGAATAGTTCTAATTTTCCAACTTATCACCTTGTTGAAATGTTAGTTCCAAACCTAAAAAATAGCCAAAAGCAAAATAAACCCTGCTGTGAATTGTTACTGTTGCTAAATGCCGGGTTTTCCTTTGCAGGTACAGGGAGAATTACATGGTGGTTTTATTCATTTTTTTTTTTTAAAGTGTTGGAATTGCTGTTTGGGTATGAAATCCATCTGCTTCTTCACATATACAATAATAGTAATCTTAATTCAGGAAGAGACAATCAACCTCTTTTAAGATGCAGAGACATACAACTGCTGCCCAAATCCCATGAAAGGTGTCAGCTGTACCCAAATCCTCTTTTATTTGCCTCAAATGAGCGTTGGTGTACACTATTGATTTATAATTGCATTGTGTGCATATGACCTGTTTAATCCTTTAGGAATATTTGCAAAATTTTCCCTCTCTTTGTGAAGCTATTACAGGAATTTTACAGGATGTTCACTCATCAAAGCATTCTACTTTATTTCCAGTGTTTTGTGTTATTGATGGTTCTTAGGTTAATAAAACATCCAAAGATCCTCCTCTCGGGAAGGATTCCCTTTTTGGCTTCCCTGGTATGAAGACAGGTATGAAAAATAGAGTCTTGGTTTCAAGAATTTTGTAGCCTAAATAGACAATGCACAGAATGTGGAGGAGAGTAAAAAAGGAGTGACTTTGCCTATCACCACCTGGTTTTCATATAGACAACCAAAATTTAAGTCTTCTAGCTGTCAGCCAAGTGCTGTATCCCTGCCCTAATTGCTGCTAGGTAAATCGAACAGAACTTGGCCTGGAAGTATGACTAATAGAGCAGTACAGAATCTTCTTTTTTAAAGAAATATAACCTGAAGCAATAATGCAATTGTTAATAATGAGAACAACAGGAGTATAACTTAAAATGTGAATTGCTGTTTTTAATGTTATAAAAGCCATATCTGGATGAGGGTTTAATATTTGTAATGGTGTATGGGAATATGTTTTTCCTCCTCTTTAAGGAGCCTCATCTCAGTTAATGGCATGTCTTTAGGGTCAGAAGATCCTCTAAGCAATATCTAGTGTTTACAGATCTCCAAGAACATGGAATAAACTTTAAGACTGGCTGTGGTTATATGACAGTATTTGAATCAAAGAGCACCTTTCAGATTTTTTAAATAACTATAAATACATTTTTGAAAAAACCAGCCATACTAAAGCATTAAAATCAGGGTCCCCAAAGTTTAACACAAGGTGCTTTTCTTCCTGCAACCGTATCTAATGTTTTAATGAGAGCATAGTCTTCAGAAACTCTGCCCCTGAAGCCAACTGAATTATATTTGTGGACAGGTGATGATACCAAGTTTTCTCTTAGTGGGCATGAACATTTGCAGTCAATGGACTATATTCATATGTCCATTCAGGGAAAAAGCACAGGATCTTCATCTGGCTTGGCGGAACAGTTACAGAATGTAGCAGAAAGACTGTGCAGAATTTGTGCAACTAATTACAAATTGCTTTGGACAATTGTTTGTGTAAAGAGTGTGGTTCATAGAAGCACCTTTGGAATATGTTATTATGATTCCAAGAATTTAATTCCACCTCTGTTTCTAGATACACAGTTATTATGTTTTGATTCAGTTTGGTTTTGGGGTTGGTAATTTTTTTTATGCCATGCATTTACTTTACAATATAGTAATATTAGTAGAAGAAAATAACTTTAAAGCCCTAATTTGCCTGTCTGAAGTCTATGCCGTATAAACAATTTATTTTGACACAACATCTGCTTAGTGTTTTCACCTTTTGAGGACAGGTTATGAGAGTGGCTACAGTGTAGAAATGTCATTTATGGAGTAACAAGGGAATATACCAGATGGTATTTTGCTGTAACAATGTGGTCACTTCAAAGGTAGTGGCATTACTGCTACTGGGTAGTATCCTGGTCATGTAGCTAATGACAACACAGGCCCCTGCCGTGACTAATTTTTCTGAGCTTTTTACAAATGGTGCAAAAACATATTAGGATTGTAATGCTTTGTGCAGGCCTGAAAGTTTTGTATGTTTTTCTATTTCTTGATAGCCTCTTTGTGGAAAGATTTTTAATGCTGCACATGCACATCTTTTTTAACTGTTTACTGTCTAGTGTAGTTACAATATGCACTTCCCAAAGTCACTTCCTAACACTGCAAATGAGGAACTGTATACACTTCTTAATAGTTTTGCATCATTGGATCAGAATGGAAATATACATAGAATCTTCTGATGTCATATAATAGAGAAAAATTCTTTAGTTGTGAAAGAAAACAAAATTGTTGTTAAAACAGAGTTAATGAGAGACTTGGGACTATTTAACGCAAAGAAGAGAAGGTTCAGGAGGGCTCCTTTCAGTGTATATAAATAACTGGTGGAAGGAAACAAAAGACTGTAGAGCCAGACTCTTCTCCGTGGTGCCCAGTGACAGAACAAGTGTCAGTGGGCATGAACTGAAACGCAATAAATTCCATCTGAACATAAGAAAATACATTTTTACTATGAAGGTGGCCGAACAATGGGACCATTTGCCCAGACTGGTTGTGGATTCATCTTTCTTAGAGATACTAAAAACTTTGCTTGAACACTGTCTTGGGCAACCTGCTATGGATGACCCTGCTTGAAAAGAAGGGTTGGACTGGAGTATATCCAGAGGTCTCATCAAACCTCAACTGTTCTGTGATTCTGTGATTGGGATTATGTAGACATAGATAAAAAAATCGTGGAGGACATACAGGTAGATATTAGGAAGTGCCACTGGTCTTTTTCTTATTGAATTCCTGTGGTTACTGGAATACTTTAATTGGTGTTTTCAAAGCAAAATTTGCAAAACTTTGTTTCTTGGAATTAAATCTTTTAATATTATGCAGATAATGGAAAACATCTATACAAATATATAAAAAAATCTGAAAATCAGCTATACAATGGAAGACCAAAGAAACTTGGTTTCTTAAAGGTGTAATTAAAAGGTGACTTGATCATATCTACTGACACCTCATGCTCACAGTCTCTGTTTCCTGTCTTTTCAATCTGTATGCTCTATGCTATTCTCTATGCTCAATAGTTAATCTTTTTTCAGTAATATATTAAACTATTTTAGCACTAGAAATACCAAATATTGTCAGCCAATATGGTGGAAATCACATACTAACACCTACTAGGATTGTACACATATTGGGGAAATAACACCCAATCATCCCTTTTTTAGAATACAAGAGCTTTGCAGCTTTAAAAGTTCTGTGCCTGTGGCTCTAGTAACAGAACTTATTTAAAGGAAGGCTGAAATATTCAAGGGACTTGAAAAGAAGTGAGTTTAATGTAAATCTCTTCAGAAACTACATATACAACTCTCTTTGAAGATTTAAAATAAAATTCTTAATAACTTTTTCAAGATACTGCCTCAAATAGAAGAAGAAATTACTATCCCTTTGTCATGAAATCAGCATGTCTTTGTGCTTTTTGGTAGCTTGAACAAAGGCGCTGGCATTTAAAGTGAGCAACATCTCCAGGAGCCAACCTGTCTTTCACTTGCACTTTAGATTTCTTGAAGGTAATTTGAAATAGGCGCATAATCACAAAATTTGAAGTAAATACTGTTCTTAATTTTAACATTTCCTGACAATTATGATTAATAGACATAAGAGGTTTCTGTTTGTTTCATTATACTTAATTTGATAAACTTTAAAACATTGAAGAGATTTTTGGATGGAGCACTGAGTCCTAAACATTTGAAAATGACAAATTACACACATAGCATTTGTTTTTCTGACTCATTCTATATGTATATTCTCGCTCATTAATGTTATATCAGCACCAGATCTCAGTTTTTTAACCATAAAATAATTGCACAAGAAGATAGTCCAGTAGTTGAGATTGATCTGTGGGTGCATTTTCCTGGTATTACATTTCTTACCTAAGGCCCGTTTAGGCCTGTTAGTCAAAAAGACTCTTCTTGACAAGGCTACTTTGGAAACAAGCTAAATGTAAACCTCTGTCACTCTTCACCAAATGGTAACATTGAAATGAGGGAGGAATTAGTCATTATTGCTGATTTTCAAAACTGACATGTGGTTCTACTCAGCCTTGAGAACCTGAACATTGTGTAGTTCTTCACTGCGTAGGGTTCTTCCTCTGTTTTAATGATCTGGAAGTTAATCATCAGTATTTAACAAGTCATTAGAATCTTTCTTTCCTTGGTGTAGATAAATTTGCACCTCCACCCTGAGGCAGGAGTGTAAAATAGATGGGCTGCTTTGGAGTGATGCAGATGCTTAATGATTATAGTTAGGTAAGACTGAATCCCATTTTTTATTTAAATTGTCATCGTTTCACTGAAAAATGAATCTCTGACTTTTTCTGTAAGCAAGTGTTAAAGTATGCTGCTATGGCTATGTCAGTAAAGAACTATAGAATGTACAATAAAGATCCGCCATTGCAGCAATTTAATTCAGGTCCTTCAATTTCCTATTAAGTTTTCTAGTTGCCAACCTGCAGAGATATTTTAATCTTTTTTTTATTTAATCTGTAATTATTCTGTACATTGAGAAACAATTTTCATAGGACAGCGCCTAATTCCAGACGTAGACTATAGCTTGGCGATCAAGGCCTTTTTCATGAGATAGATGCATATTTCTTCAGTCAAAGGACATAGTGAACTCAACTGTCTTCTGTATAAAAGGAAAACAGTCTGAATTATGCAAAGTAAAAGGGAAGCAGCACTTTCTGTTTTAAGTAGTCAGAGCTTGAACTGACTCCAGGAAGAGTGTTATCTGAGCAGGCTTTGTTTTTTTTTAAAAAAAATCTCAGTTATAGATTTGGGAACTACACTGAAACTTAAGTGTTCACTCACTCTGTGTATCCGGCTTGGTCATCTTCAATCTTTGCTTCAACATTTTTTCAAACATGTTTCCTCAGCTCTTGAAGTTCCTGAGGGAAAGTTGTTTGAATATTTTGATTTAAAATTCAGCAGAGTTTTGGTACTGGCAAGGATATTTCAGAGATGTAACAGCATCAGTGTGTTTCACAATTGATGGGTGATTCCTGATTTATATTTTGCTAGTCTTATTTTCTTTCCTGAAAATGTATCTATATTAGGATTAAAAAAAAACCCACAATACCAACCCCAAACTAAAACATCGAGCTGCATTCTTAGTATTCAGTCATGACATTAACAAAATCTATTTGTCCATCAGTACAAGCACTTTGTAATACAGGATTGAGTGTGTATATGTTTCCATTCTGTTGTTTATGAATAAATGCAGATAAATCATGGTAAACCAAACCAAAGATTGAATTACAGTAGTACTGCAAGCTAACTGTTAATCTTTTCTTACCATCTTGATATTACTGTCCAGGACTGCTCTCTGAAAGGATTGTGGTAAAGGAGGTTGGTACATATAATTAGCAAAAAGCAGTGGCTGATAAATACTCTGTCCACTGAGGCTTAGAACTGGAATTTTCCTTTCATTGTGGTTTTGCCCCCAGCTAGGTGCTGAATATCACACAGCTGCTCTATCACTCCCCTTTCCAGCTGGACAAGGGAGAAAATATATAGAGAGAGAGTCTTAGGAGTTGAGATAAGGACAGGGACTGCTCATTTCACAATCGCGTCACAGGCAAAACAGACTCAACACAGAATAAAAGAAAGAAAACTAATTTATTGCACTGCACTACACACCCAGTGAAACCAGAGTCAGATAATAAGAAGTACAACCAGATCTTAAAGCACTTTCCCCCACCCCTCCCTTCTTAGCAGACTTAACATTCCTCATGATTTCTCTCTCTTCTTCCCCCCACTGTGGCACGGGGAGGGGCAGGAGATGGGGGAATGGGGGTTTCAGTCAGTTCCTCACGAGTTGTTTTCCTTCACGAACTTCTCCAGCGTAAGTCCTTTCCCACAAGGCTTCAACTCGTCCCCAGCTGCCCCAGCATGGGTCACTGCATGGTGAGCAGTCATAAATCAAAGAATGTGTCTCAGTCTCTCAAGCCCAGACTGCTCCAGCCTGGCCCTTCACAGGGTCACAAGCCCTGCCCTGCAGCAAACCTGCTCTGGTGCGGATCTCTCCCTCACTCATCTCTGTATCTCTCCACGGGCTGCAAGTGCTGGCAGAGACTTGCTCCAACACAGGTCACAATGTCTCCTATATGTCTCCACCTGCTCCAGCTGCAGGTGGGGTCTCGTCCTTTTCCATGGACACCTGCTCCACCATGGATTTCTCCATGGGCTGATGGGGCATCTTTTTCTGTGGCACCTGAGGCACCTCCTCACCCCTTAACCGGCCTTGGTGTCTGCACAGCTCCGTACATCTTTTCGCTCCCTTCTCTGGTGGCAAAAAGTGGCCGCTTGGGGGTTTTTTTCTTCTCAAATGTGATTCTCAGAGGCACTGTGACCTTTGCCTATTGGCTTGGCCTTGGTCAGTGGTGAGTCTGGCCTTGGGCCCAGCTTGGCGTTTACCCTCTCTGGCCTACAGTAGCTTTTATCTGCTTCTTGCAGAAGTCACCCCTGCAGCACCCCCTTCTCCACAAGAACCTTGCCTTGTAAAACACCACTTTCTCTGATACGCTTATAAGACTGACTTTTGTAATGGATTTCTTATTCTAGAGGCTTCAGTCCCTGTTCTTAAGGTCTTCTAAGTAACTTTACTTTTGCTGTCATAACAGTTTTTAAAAAGAGCATTTTGTCATCTCTAAAGTTATTTCCACCCATATATTTGTGTGAATAGATATGTTCAGGTGATAATTTAATTTCCACTTGCCTTGAGGTCTAGTGAATATAAAAATCTGTGTTAGTTTTGCATTTTATATGTATGTAGTGGTGTGTGTGGCATTACTTTCTCTGAAGCCCATCATGGACAGTTTAAATATGTGTAATACATTATTTATACAGAAGACTAGAATTATGACTTTGGACTACTTCCCTCTACTTCTGCTAAATGCAGTGAATAATTGGGCAACTTGATACAGTATTATTTACTACTGAGGCCAAAATTTTTCCTCTTTGGGGTAAACAAATCATCAGGCAGATTTGAAAAACATCTCACGTTCGTAAAACCTAATTGGTGATCTCCTGTGTAAATAAATGAATGGCCTTTTTGAAAACAATCATATATCAGCAAGTTGTGTCAAAACTCATGTTTGCTGTGTCAGTGTCTGTCATATTTATAGATGGTTATAAGATGATGGAGAATTAATAGCTGACTTTGTGTTATGGCAATTTTCATTATGAAGTTACTGATTCACATTAATTGAATGTAACATTAATTTAGAAATTCAATTTTTTTTTAATGTCAGCTTTCCACTTTCTCAGGCTGTCTTGTCATCTGGTAACCCTCTGCAGGATTCCCATTTGTTTTAGTCTCATTCTGTGCTAAATTCTACTGAGTATTTAATTCTTTCGAATGTGGTGCCCAAAGGTTTACATAGACTGTTACTGTGCTCAGCTGGTGCATGGCTGTTTATTAAGTTATGGCAACTTAATTGTGTGCCGAGTCCTCAATTTCTTTAATAATTATATTTTAACCAATCACTGGTTCTGGGTTTTTAAAAGTGGTATGGCTATTTTGTAGGAGTGGAGCAGGGGACCTTTCTTCAGTGTAAGGGGAGTATTTCCTGGTTACTGGAAACTAATTTTTCCTGAATTGCATGCATGCATTTCTTATTTATATGACACATACTACAGAGATGAGTATATGGAATCCATAATGTAAAGACAGAGACTGCAGGAAGGAGGATGTATGCTAGCAAGTTCTATGGGAAAGAAAAGGAATTTAATAAATACTGAATTCAGTTATTACAGTTTAAAGCAGTAAATAAGGTTAACAAAATTATCTTTTGGAATTACTTTAGCTAAACATGAGAATATTTTACTCAGTTGTATCCCTAAATTTAACTTCAGGTACATCTGAGATTTTTTATACGTTAGCACATATTTTTAGTGAACTTGTGTATACAATTTCATGTATCACAAGCATCTTAAAAGCCAGTGAATGATAGGCAAGCTAGTATGAGGTGCATTATAGCCTCCTGCAAACAAGATGATTTCATCATCTAGTTGCAGAGCAATAATTTCATGTAATAACATAAAATTTATGAGGAGGAATTTTCACTGAAATTATTACCTAAATTATAGTAATATTTCCTCTGCTTTCCAAGCATAACTTTACAGTGATACATGAGAATAAGACAGACAAGAGAATATCTGAGACAAACTGACATACCAAGAAAATAGTTAATCTCCTTTGGATATTGTGATGAATTTTTTTTTTTTTTAAAGAATGATGGATCACATTTGATTTCTGAAAAGATTTGACAAGCTGAACATACAGGGGCCATATAGTATCTGTAATTGCAAAAAAAAAATCACATAATTTATAATCTTTTAAGTCTTGGACAAACGATCAATTCAGATAACAAACCTGTTAGAACATGTCCTTTTATTGTTTATTTTTGACATACATCTATAAAGCTGGCCCAGAAATTCTATTTAACAGGCATGAAGATATTCTTCTGAGAACTAAGGAATGAAGCACATAGTATACATAGCACATTCAGTGTGAAAATGAAACCTTTTTCCTTCTATGAGAGAAGAAAATGGAAGATGTGAGTGAAATGTCATGCTTCCACAGTGCTAACATAATTTCTATAATTATTCAGTATAGTTATATTTTTGAATATCTGCATTCCTCAGAGCTTTTCAGAGTGCAGAGAAGTTGGAAACAAGTTTCAACAGCTTTGTGATGATCAGAATACGTAGCTGAACGTTTATATTGTATACTATTAAGATCTTACATTATATTGTTATGTTCTATGAAATGTATTGCTGCATAATATGATACTTAATTTTCATTTAACATGAAAATGCTTTTCAAACATTTCTGAAATAGGACTTAGTAGTTACATAATCTTGAGTTCTTCAAAATATTAAGAACAGTCAGCCTTACCAATATCACTCATATCAGTGAAATTGAAAAGTAAGCCTAGGGTTTAAATTCAGTCATTGCCATAAGTAGTGGGATAATTCAAAAAACAAAACTCTGAGTTTTTTAATAGAAGTTCCTCTTTAATAACTATGTATATCTGTGCATTCTAAACATGATGCAAAAGCCAGTATTTAGATTTTAAAATGCTACAAGAGATGAATAGGAGTTGTAATCCAAATAAATTACATGTTTTGAGGGTCTCTACAATGGGCAACACTCAAGTTATGTGACTGAATACTTGCTCTCTTTGATTGAATTTGCAGTCTCTGTAAGTTACTGGTTTATGTCTAACAGCTACATTGGTTTATTCAACTGCTGACGTGTATGTCTGGCATTACGGACTGCTGCAAATTGGATGAATCTGGAGTTTTAAATCTAGCATCAGTAAGAGAACTTCCCTTTATGACTTAAAAATCTTAGCATTCATCTTTCCAGACAAATTTGTCTCTTAGCTAGCTAATGTAACGATGCTGCCTGGTCTTTCTAATTCACAGAGACCTACTGATCTTTTTTGTCCTTGAGGTCTACAGACATTTTCCATTCAGTGTGGGGGTGAAGCTTAATCCAAGTTTTCGGATTATAGGCCTCATGGAAGTACTGTAGGGATTTGTCACATAAACCCTGACTCCTTAGAAAGCATTACAGTCTGTTATGCTCCTACCAGATGTTACTCACATTTTTTCTGGAAGCTAATGAAGTAATGTAAATATAAAAAGATATCTTCAGTCCTAAAAACCTGTGTTAAATCATTTGCTGTTCTCTCAGTTTATGAATCTGAAAGATCCTTGTGATGCTACTAGGATTTTTTTTCTTGTTCTTCAGCTGCCAGTAAAGTTCAAGAATTACAGGTACTAAGCCAAAAAAATAGGAAAAAATATTTAAATTTAAAGTGTCTTCTCTAGTTGGACACAGCTTGTACTGTCCATGAGAGTATGACATGTCCTTCTCCTTTCATGGAATCTTGGTATCTGTCTGCCTGTCTGTAATTCAGCTGTAGCCTGGTCTATGAGGTTTTATTCTGCCATTACTCTGCTCTGAGAGCATGTTGAGAATGTCCCATATAAGATGATTTAAAATGATTGTTCATTTCAGATTGCTTCATTATTCACACTTGACATAAGCACTATCCTCATTACTCTTTATATTATGCTACTTTTTCTCTCATTATGCAATGTTCCAAATACTCCTTTCTCTTCATAATGTGAAAAAGGTCAGAGATACCCAGGGGTATGATATCGCTCTCTGACAGTAGAAAATGTAGATATGAAATGAAGAGTTTGTCTGCATTAATATCCACTGGAGGAATAAAGTCTGAACTAGGAAAACCTGTTGTGACTTGCAGTGAAAATCACATTCTTCATATACATTTAAACCAAACTCAGCCTTTTTGGCACTGAAAACATCTATGGCAGCTGTTTTACATACTGTAAGTTGCTGTATGTGTTAGCACTTCAGCCTTCATAGATTCATTTCCTTTTTTTCTCCAGAAAGTATGTTGCTTTTTGAATTAAAAGTTTGAAAGCTCAGTTTGGGTTGTCTCATGTCCTCAGATGATGACTGGACAGAAAGTAATTGCATCCCTTTTAGTATTATTTGATTACTTCTTATGCATTTACGTCGGATTTTTTATTCTCAACATGTTTTGAAAATCTAAATTATTTCCAGAACTCTTTTCTTGGAAGGTAGGTACTATTATTCCTATTACATAGAGGACAACATTAAAACAGAACTAGACATAATCTCACATGTGAAATCTATAAACTACTTAGCAGGTGGTAGGTTTTGAACTCAGGGAGCTGGTAGCCTCAAATCCCTTTCAATACATTATTACACTAATGTAATGAAGTTTGAGTAAAATGAGTTCCTCAACATGCTCTGGTGGTAGACTTGTGGCAGAAGTTGAAACTATTAATTTGGTGGCATTTTAACTCAACAAAGGAGTCACGATACATCTTTAAAGTCAAACATACACAATTGCTAAGTGGCTTCACATATTTTTCAAGATACCAGGATGCAAGTCAGTTTTCATTTGGCAGCCTCGAAGACCTGTACAGAACCTGAGCTAAGTAATTCATCTTTGCATCGTGACCATGTGGGCAAGTCTGCAGAGAGACAAGCTTCTTTATGGGGGGCTAGATTGCACCCAGAGCAATAACTAACCCCAGTTAGGATTAAAGGAATTTAATGTGTGACAGTGAGAGTCATATGTGACACAGACTTAGTGCTCCAAAGAAATTAATCTCCTTGGTTAAGTGGCAGTTCATCAGTGCAAAACAGTTTTTAGATGACTGCATACTTTACCACTATTATAGGAATCTGCTGTATCATTAATCATATTTAGATTTTTTTTCCTGGAGCCTCGACTGTCTTAAAGTCATGAAAATACCCGGTAAAATATGAGCACATCATCCATTACTGTCCTAATATAAAAGATTTTGATAAGGTTTGAAGGGAAATGAGACAAAATGTTTTATTCTGTGAAAGTGCAGCTTTCAGGTAACTCAGAAAAGAACACTCAGAGTTTGCATATAAAAAGAAATGGTCTTTGTCAGCTTTCAGAAACAGTCATGCAATTTTCTTAAATGTTGGTGACAAGCTCCTAGCTAAGTCAACAAAGTCATTTTGTGTATGAACAAATTGTTCCGATTCCTTTATGTGCAGCCGTGTTTATCTAAAAGTAGGATAATATGAGCCTGGGGCAAAATGTCTACTGTAAAGTG
>VZTU01003678.1:13956-28692 GCA_013400835.1 Zapornia atra | reverse complement strand
CAAGGGGTACATTACCGTTTGTAAAGACATGGTTCCAATCACTTCCTTGACTGTACCCTATATCCCTTTTGCCTTTTTTTCATCTTATCTATATTTTTAGCTTGTTGGAACGTCAATAGTTCTCTTTGCATTTAAAAAGTGAATTTCAAACTGGATACTACAATATTTTAAATGCATCTTTCAAATTCTTTACTACTTATACTAGTAGAGTTTTTACTTATCAATTTATATATGAATATAAAGGAATTTCACTTTTCATACTCAAAAACACATTGTACTTTCATTATAGAAGGTTAGAAAAACTAAGACAATTCTAATCTAATATTAGCATATGCTATCAAATAAAAACTTCCATGTAGATTTTAAAGATGATAATTCAAAAGAGGCATTTTATCAGGGTAATACATGTTAGAGCCCTTTTATGCATTTTCTCCTACCTCTTTAACACCCTTCCACATTATACTATTAGCTTGAGTCAAATACTTCAAACTCATGAGCAAAAATAAGTGAAATAATGTCTTTGAACTGATAATTTATTTTATTTAAACAAACCAACAACAGTTTCACAAAACTTCACTGCAAGAAGTGGCATATTTTCCTGCCTGTAAGAGTATTACAGCATAAAAAAATTAATACTTACATGCAGTAAGAGGTACTACTCCCAACCATGCAAAGGCCACAAGTGTATAATGAAACCAGTATCGTATTGCTGTGCCAATACTCGTAACCAGTCCAGCAAAGATGTCTTGGATTGGAAGCCGTGAAGGCATATCTGGAGAATAAACTGTGTAGAAAAGGCACTTATGAAACAGCTCTTCCTTTAAAGAAGCAGTTATGCAGAAGTCCTTCCAACTACAAAATATTTGTATTTGGCAAAAGCTTAGGAGAAGAATAAGCATACTTTAGAGATTCCCAAGAGATGACCCCACATAAATAACAAAAAAACCCTTTCATCGCATACTTGTTACATTGTGTACTAAGTGGAATGCAGAAATTAATAAACTCCATGACAGTTTTTGACTTAGGTAAGTTTTCTTAATAGCTTTTTTTTTTAATTTATTAACTGTAAACTCTGGTTATCTCAAAATAAGCTCAAGTGTGCAAGGAAAAGCAGATTCTAAATTCAGTAGCCCTCCCACTCAGCACTACCTCAAAAATATCCCTGTTACTTAAAAACCTTGTTCAAAGAAAGAACATGGAACAAAAGCAATTAGCAATTTTGCATAATGTCAATTTGTTTGTGGTAGATAATTTAGATTTCTCTTGCCATCCAACACCACAGACAGACACACAAATTAAAAGCAAGAAAACAAAGGCACCACACAGACAGTAAAACTGAAGGGAACTGATTAAATATCTGCAAACACTCAAATTTGCACAGAATAATTTTTACATTCAACAGGTATCCATTTCAATACCATGTGAGACTTCCTCTAAGGTCACTCCCATTACAGAACAAAATGCAAATATCTCAGCCTGTATATACATTTTCTTTACTTTTTAAATTCAATGCCTTTGTATTACATAAACCTGTCCTTACTTGAAAGGGAAACAGCAACAGGGTGACTTCTTTCCCAAAAGTTAGAAAACATGTGTCTCTCATTACATTCAGTTAGCTTCTACACACTTACATGGATGCCAATAAGCAGTAATGCACAGATATTGATAACAGATTTGAATAAAGATGATAAACTACAGTTAGAAGATGCACAAAAACCTTGCTGCCTGGATGTCTAACAGTTATGTTGGAAACAGCTGAGCTTGAAGACTTTCACATTTAATTACTGGACTATTTTTTAAAAACAATGTATTTTTAACTACATAAAAGGAACTAGTTTTTTATTAGAACTACTAGAGAAAAGTTTTTCTTCTCTCCCACAAACAATCCTTCAACTTAAAAATCTGAGAAACACAGCTTTGTGAAATCTACCTGCACCCCCACCCTGCCTTTCTCTAATGAACATCCCCTGCTATCTTTATGTACATTCTTAATCATCCTTTTATTCTTCTCAGAGGAATTGTCTAAAGGAGGAAAAAATCCCTTTTCTTTTGGGGGGTATTTCCTTAAATTACTGTATTGAGAACTCAAGAACGTAGAAAAGCAGTATCAAACATGCAGAAGTAGCCCAAGACAGCAGAGAGCTTCGTGCATTTCAATAAGCAGCAGCTTATATTTGACACAAAGTAACAGCAAAAGCAGTAACCGTAAGACAAAAGTAACTGGTTTTAAAAGTCAAAAGTTCTTAGCTGATAGGAAACTGGCACAGAACTTGTATTTATTTTTTTAAAAAGGACTAAAAATACAACACTGGGGAAGGCTAACTTCAAGAATATAGAAGACTAAATTGAAAGTAGGGCACAAAATGATTTTGACATGCTCTACCAATTTACAATTTTCTTATTACAGAAACAGATCTAGTATACAATTCTGTAGTACCATAGCACGCCAATTGAAGAATTATCAGTGGGCTCTCAGCTCACACTGAATGAACGTTCTGGAGAATTATCTGAGGAAGCTAGGAGACCTTTGTTAGGGGTTCTTAAAAGCACACCTATCTAGAATGCATTTGTTACACATTTATGGTATCAGTTGAACAACACTGAATCCAACAGATATTTGCATGGGGTTTTTTTTCATTTTCTAAAAATATATTTTGATCAACACTTTGCAACTGCAAAAGAGGCTACAAGGAAAACACTAACCATGCGTTAATGATTTGTTGGGGGAAGTTGAGGGGGTTTAAAGTTTAAAAGAAAAAGCATCTTTCAGGAACTACTGGATACTCAAGCAGAGAAGTGTAAAAAAGGATGCCCATCCTAACTCAGTGAAGCTGCAGTGGTTATAGTGTTAGCACCTCTACATACAGTTTTCTAAAGGCTTTAGAAAGCGCATTCAAACAAAAACATTTCCCAGTTTTCAAAGATTTGGTGCAATTTTGGTGATTTTTGATGATTTAGAAGCTGGGGTGGGAGGGAGGGAGGTGGGGCAGGGAGACTGCTGTTTTTCCTCTGCCTTGCCACACCACAGAATATATAAAGCTTCTACCACTGGCAGCTTTACACCATGATAAGAAAAAGCTGTTCTATGTCTTACAAGATCTGGGTGGGTGAAATGCAAAAATTCCTAGCACGACAGGAATCCCTGGAGAGCAAGCACACTGCAGCATGCAGCTTATCCCTCACTTGCCTCTCTCACCGACCAGCATTTCCTTGCCGTGTTCCACCCCTTTATCCACTCCCCACCACCACTGTGAAGCAGGACACTGACCCCTGTCACTGCAGCATACATCCTCTTCATTCCCTTCCACACACTTGTCCTCCTCATTCTTCCTCCATCCCTTACTTCCAATCACAGTAACCATTCCTAAATCAGCTTGAGGAAACAATTTCCTACATTATTCACCACAGTCCCTCCAAATTAAAAACCAAACAAACACACCAAAAAAATTACTCTCCTGCAGTTCAATTTAAGCAAGATTTTTCTTTATTTCAGCATGAAATTCAACCAGACTTTGGCTGAGCATAAGTGGGCTCATAGTTTTAGTTCAGCTTCACTGAGTGGTCCAAGCCATGTGAAAACCAGAAAGGTTTTTAGGTACCCGTGTCACACATCAGCAGTGTAACTGCTACTTTACTTGTGAATACTAGATTTTTTGGTTGCTTGTTTTTTCTTTGGTTTGTTTGGCTGGTGGTTTACCAGGGGTGGGTTTCTGTTCCACACACACCACCCCCACCCGAGGTAAGCCTATTTTTTTCAGGAACACAAAAATTAATTTTGCTTCTCCAAAGCAGACAGACAGCTCAGGACAAAAAAAAAATCTGCTAGTACACTGACACAAAAAAGGGAGGAAAAACACAAAGATGTCTTTAGTAATTTTCATTCTCTTAGAAAAATAAGGAAGAAAGAAGACAATAACAAATTTCAGGGAAACAGTTTGTCAATAGGTACCAGCTGTCAAAAATACCCAGAACAGGAAAGCAGGGGAAAAAAATGTTCCCAATGCTACAGCTTCCCAAAGTGACACCTTTATTACTGGAAGCTTTCTCATCACTCTCATTTCCTCAGAGGTGATTCAGTACAAACATCACACAACTGCACTTTGACAAACACAATAGGGACAATCTGCTGCAGCTGAATGCTCTAATTTCCACCAAACTTAGAAAGAAATACAGAATACTTACACTTTCAACTTAACCTCTCCCAGCCTTTTCAAAGTACCAGAACTTAATCCAAATGAAAACTACCCTGTCCACACAACTTCCCTTGCAAGGAGATATGATACTCAGTCATGACATGGGCAGTATGGAAAGGAGCTCTGACTAGAGTAGTATCTGAGCAGTAACGGGGTTTTTGAATACCTGTATGCTGTGTTTTGGTGATGTAATATGTACTGATCATTATAAGCATTAGCAAGCCTGGATAGTTTCAGACTTCCCTTTTGTTGCTTGTATGAAAAAAAGAGGAAAAAGCAGCAACAACAACAGGAGCACTGGCCCTCTCTCTAGTTACAAACATCAGCTACACAACAAGAAAAAGCTACCAAAGCAACAGGCTCTTCCAAATCCCGAAGTTCTTTTGCTCCTCTTTCCAGTCCCACACTGGCTGTAGAATCCCTGCACAAGCCCACCTCCACAACAAATCATGAGCAACATATAACCAGTCCCAAAGCAAAGGTCTGAGACTCTGCCCATCTCCTAAGGGCTTGCATACTCCCAACGAACGTGAACAGGTTGTGCAGGTTTAAGGGTGTTTATCTCCCTTGTTAAGGCTCCTTCCACCACAAGGCAAAACCTAGATCCTTTCTGAACCATTAAAACATTTGCAGAGAAGGCAGATATATAGTAAGTATGAAACTATAATATAAATAATTATAAAATACAGTTATCCATAGTTTTCATGTTATTGGCCAGTAGCATTTTGAAAATGTAAATCTTTCCTCTACAAAGAAATAAAGATTCTAAATTTATCTTCCCAGTTTGTGTCACACCTATGGATTTCATGCTACCCACAACTCCCTTCCTATAATCCAAGCGCATAATCTTTTCACTGAGGGAAGCAGAAAGACACTAGAGAAGCAACACCCTCCTGTGATATGCTGCAAATAAACCCCACCACTATTTAGGACAGGAGGTAAACTCTGAATTAGCAATTTTGCATGCATAAATCAAAAGCTTGTTTCAGATTATAAGAAGTTATAAACTAAAGAACATTCTACCCACTTGGCAATCTTTGTTTTAACTAAGTTCCTGACACAGCGTCGATCACCTAGCAGCAATGCAGCTGCTTAGGAAGCAGAGTGATCGACCTACCCCCATCTCCAGCCAAAGATCAGGCTACGCCCATAGTTGTGTTTTACAAGATATTTATGCTCACATTCTCTTCTACAGAAAAGAGAAGTTTTGAGAACTATGTTCTCATGAGAAATACAGCCTCACCATATTTCATGCACCAGTGCTTATGAATGTTTAGTGTGACAGCAAGGAAAGCGCATACTAGCACATGACAAAGTGCATGTGTGGGGAAGAAAAGAATATACAGCTGCTCTTTAAAAACACAGAAAGAAAATGTGTGAGTTGAACAAGCATCTTGATACAACTCAGAAACACAAATATTGAAAAAAATAACTTTGGAAATTCATAACTTGAAGAACTGCTTGAAAAAGAATTAATTTTAAGCCATATAAAATTTAGCTTCAAAGTCTGAGTTTGAAAAATGTCATTTGCCTTCATGACTAAACATTTTTAGAGAATTATGGTATTCTTCAAAAGAAGAATCAGCTCCTTTGAACCCCTGGCAAGGTGCAAGTTGAACCTTCTAGTCTTTCCTTCCTTCCAAACAGTAGCTAACCTAGTAGTTCAGGCGGTAAAGAAATCCCAAGATCTTACAGAACTGAAAGATTGTAAAGGGCTTAAAGAACATATGCACTAGGGATATTTTATAAATACTCCATACAGAAAAAGTTACACCAGCAAAGGTCTATTTTTTGACAGAACAACAGCAACAGCCTTAACAAGCAAACCAAGCTAAACTAAAAGAGAAGCTGCTGGTATTACTGCACCATTATTCTCAACTTGGCGCCTGTCTGTTGGAGCACAGACACTAATTATGCACGTGCATCTCTTCTACCACAGCCTGTGGTGTACCAACTTCTCTGAAAGTGCTTTAAACCCACATGGCTATAGGCCAGACCCAACTTTGTTTTGGATGACTGACACAAACATGACTGCTGTTTTTGATTTATTCTCTCTCCAGCAGCTCTGACTCTTTCCTAGCTCCCACAAGCAGATACAGCTTCCAGGCTGGACATTCACATCGTCTTCCAAAGAAAGATGGGTAAGAGAAGTTAAGGAAACCATAACTGCACAAGTGTTCTGTGTGAGAGAAACAGTGAAACCAGACACAGTGGGTAGAGAGAGCTGGAGGAATCAGTGCTAGGCACCTGGCATACACTACCACTGTGCCCAGCCCAGTAGCAAAAAATATGCTGCAGTGTGGGGTGCCAAGAAGAAAACCTTATCAGCTGAGGGTGCTCAGTCTGGGGAGTGGCCAGTGTGTGTGGCAGGAAGATAAGGAGCCTTTGCTGGGGGCTGTATGTGCATGAAGTACTCTTTTTAAACCACAATAATTCAATTATGTTTTCTTATGTGTCTGCAACTACATTACAGTCTCTGCTGGAAACAGCTGTCAGTCAAGGACTGAACTTCTGCAGGAGCACCTCTGTTGATAAGGGCAGTGAATGAACTTTCTAGTATCAACAGCACTGCATGTATAAAATGCATTTCATTTAGAATTTCTTATCCTCTTTTTGCTATATCCTACACTATACACTTTTGTCTATTTTTCATACACAACTAGGAAGCCTTCCTTCTTAACAACTAATAAGTCACTGAAACGCAGTGTTCTGGTCCTGCATGCTAAATCCTGTAGAGGACTCAGTGGCAAAATGCAATTTTGGAAGTGGCTAATTAGCTTATACAGAGCTCCAGAACTGGGGATCACTCTTAATTTGCAGAACTTCCAAACAGAAGCAATATAATGCCTTTCCATAAGTGTTTAACATAAAGCTTGCAAGCAGATGATGTCTCTTACATTGCTTGCATGGGTGTCTCCAGTATTTAAAAAGAATAACCTGAAAGAATTGCTGTGATCAAAAAAACATGCCATCCCTTCTCACAGTAATGACAGAGTTAATAATGTACATTTCACTGTTAATCATTTAAAAAATGGTCTACTGTGTTTAATTGTTAGCAGAAATGGAAAACTCTAAGTTTTAATATACAGAAGGAAGGTGGATTACACGAATTTTGGAAATATATTAACTAAACCACCCGGCTCCTTAGCCTCAGTTTTCTCTATGAATGTACAGAGCTAGTAAAATAACCCAAAAAAGGCAAGAGGGGATCAGCAGAAGGTATGAGCATTCTGTCCTTCTAACTGGGACCAGCTACCATGAAAAAGAGCTTTAATTTTTATTGTACCACACACCTAAAATTGTCAGACCTCATCATCTTTCCCAACTTAAGACAGCTCCTACAGGGCAGATACTCAGCAGTTTTAAAAAGGAATTTAAATTATGTATCTGCACCATGCAGAACCGAGTCCAGCAGTTGTAAAGAATAAATCAGCACAAATAATGAGAAAAATAAGTAGCACAAGAACCACTGTACCTATTTAACAAGCAATCAGTTGGCAATACTAAACAATGAGCCTAGCCAGCCACCAAGCTAAAGGACTTCACCTATTTCTACTACTGCCTGTTAAAATGTAATTAAGAATCCTCTGGGAGCTATATAAAGATGCAGTTGTTCTTCATCCCAAGTTGCCCAACTTAGTTTAGTTGAATCCAAGATAAAAGGCAATGTAATACTGGGTAGTTACTGTGTCTTGACTGAAAGGCGAATGGAATAGTTATAATTTGCATTATCTGCAAAGATCATTGAATTGAAACTGACAGAGGTCATGTGGTAGTGTTGTAGGTGGATAGTTCAAAGGTAACTGAAAACTGGTTTTCAAACTAAAAGTCTTCTGTTGCTTTACTTTAACATCCAGACTTCCAAACACTCAAGACATCCAAACACTCCAACTTAGCAGTGAAGCTGAAAACAAGCCATATGCTGCAAGGCTGGCAACAAAACAATGGGACTGAGGCAGCCAGACAAGGTGCAGGATAATACTTCTTTTCTGACTCCCATAAGATAATGAAAGAACCAGATTATCCATTATTTAAACAATGCACAGCTTGCAATAATGTGTATAAGATCTGCACTTCAAACAAGAATACAGAGGTTAAAAAGTCTGGATCTCTCATGCCACATGTAATTACTTAATACATACCAAGAGATAAAAAGAAACAAAATTTGGAAATGATAGCAGTAAAACATACTTACTTGGTGTGAAAGCAAATCTGTGCTTACACAATTCACAGTATTCTTTTCTGCTGTGTTTAAGCCACTGAACTAAGCTGCAACAAAAAGCGATTATATTAATACAGGCCTATTACATCTCTCCACCTCATCCCTCCATTAAGAAAAACACGGCGACTCTCTTGTTTTCAAACATAAATCAGGACGTTGGTACTATCAAGTAAGGCTTTAACTGGCATGTTTATTAAGTTCACTCAGGCTATCAATAAGTTCCCAAAATGAAAATAGGTGAGCTGAGGCTAAGTGATAGCGACTCTTCAATTACCTCAGTCACATTACTGACAAAGACCCTCATGTGCCATTGAGACGGCCAACAACTCCAAGCCTGCATCCTGGCACTGACGCAGCGACACTCGCTGCTGACACCAACCCTCACAAGTATTTCAAGGTATGACACACATACACACACAGCTAAGGTTTACAGCTGCTGTACTCGTGAAGAATGGCTGTTAAAATACCATCAAAAGGAATGTGTGTTAAAGACCAGAACAAGAGTTTTCACTTAAGCATTTCCCTGAACAAAGATACACCTCAAAGTGACGAAAAAAGTACTGGGGTATTTTTATTTCTTGCTGTGAGGTTAGATGTTGGTTTTATTCACTATAAAGCTGTAAGAGCACAGAAAAAGCCCCAACATACTGATTTTTCTCCTTAGTTTTTATAAAGCTGACATATGAGGAGAATTGTGTTTAGGACTAGAGTTACCAGAGCGTTCTTTTCAAACATAGTTGCTAAATTCTTTGTGAACTGTAATGCGTCATCATGTAAAAAAACCCCCAAAAAACCCCTAAAATGTTTCCACTGAAAACCATGTTTTCTTACTAGTTACCCTAAAGACTTACAAAAAATGGTTTTTAGAAACATGTTAATATGTTTTATTAAAAAAAATACATTATAAGTCCACAAACCCAGAACTTACCATTCCTGATGAATAAATTTAATACTGCCAGTACACACACATGGATGATAGAGGGGTTTCTCAGGAGTTCCTTCAGATCGACACACTCTGCATATATCTGCTGACAAGGACATACAGCTTATTACACTGCTGCTTAAAGAGCTCAAATTTACAAGACAAATTACACAATTAAACTCTAGAAACTTTGTCATGTAGCAAAATTATGCCAGAATAAATGGAAAGAGGATGAAAGACAGGTTTCATCAGAAAAAGCAACATTATCTGCCTGATCATGTTATAGAAAAACAAAAACACATCAAACATGTCTTATTATATTTTTAAGATTTCTAGGACACGTTAACACTATTTGCAGAGGCACTCTTTGCAAAAAAAAAAGTTAAAACAATATAGAGACTATTAAGGGCAATCTTCCTGAAAGTGGAGACTTCAAAATGAAAAACTTCCATCTGAGTTTTGAACAAGAGGCAGAGCAAAACAGATTTACTGATGTCTGACAGCGACTTAAACACATCCCTTGCTACTCTTGAATCTAACATGGGTGTTTCCCCATGCTCTTGGTGAAATAGGTAATTTGTGAGTCTGCTACCCAAGTTACATTTAGTAGTCTACAGTCTAGTCACGAGAGAAAAGCTATTTTCTATTTCTTATTTCATAACAACAGTAATATTTCAATAGGTCCCACACCTGCTTTATTCTCTATGTTTTACATTTTCTTACAATTAAGTGTTGCAAAATGTTTTGTGGACAAAGGAGTGTAAACCTCTCCCTCTGACGAACAGATGTCTATTTTAATATCATCAGGATATCCAGAGCATTTAAACACACAACTAAATAAAAATAAAAACCACGTATTTTATTTTTTTATTGACAGATGCGTGTTATCTTCCCTTTACTCCTCCTTTTACTTCTGTTAAGAGAACATAAAATGTCCATTTTTGTAGATTAATTTTTGGATTTTCTTTTCTGTTAATTATGTCTCTATCAACCAACATGAAGCAAACCTGCAAGAGTGTAACAGATACACATCAGAGAACTGTGTTACAAAAAACACTAAGGTAAAGTACTGATGTAAGAATACTGAAAATATGCCAGTCTGGATCACCTATCTTTGGTCTTGGTTGAAATCTCCCAAAAGTTCCAGAAGGTACCAAACATTAAAATATGCTTATTTTTCTATACAGAACTGACAATACGATCATATCCATAGTTCACACAATATTAGAAGAGTTTCTACACACAAAGCATAAGAATTCAAGGAATTCCAAAGGAAAAAAAAATATTTTCCTATCTATAAGAGAGACTTGAATTCATGCATGCAGGCTGAAAGCCCACAATTAACAGAAACATGTATTTAATGCCACATCAACGGTACTACAAAGAAAGAGTACCCCTGTCACAAGGCGTTAACGGGTAACGACAGATCACTGCAAGTATCAAGAGCCCCTGGTTTCTCTGCCAACAAGAGCGACCAGAACCGTTACTTGGGGTAAGAAATGATGCTTTTATCACAGAGAGCATTTCCACCCAGCTGCACAGGACAGGTCTCTTCAACCCACAGGCAGGACCTACCCACTAGCTGTGTCACACCTACCTTCCTTCACCATCCTTCCCAACAGAGCTATGTCACTACTGCCAGCTGACACCTTTGCATGCTGGATCAGCACATAAAGGGGCCAGATGAGCGCTACAGCCAGGACGAGATGTAAAAACACTACTATAAGAATACTTCCTGGTACCAAAGACAGCAAGTTAAAAGAACACTGTTCTCTGAAAGACCCCCATGGCTCTCTGAATCCACTCATTAACGGTCCATTGGCTTCACAGCAGCCCATTCACTCATTCTCAAGACTGCTGGGGAAAAAAGAATTTGTTTTTCTGAAAGCAAATTAATTCTTTGGAAAAGGATTTCCTCTCTTAGCTTATTAAAATAAGTTAAACCTAAATTTTACTTTTTAAAGGCTATGAGAACTTCTAGATATTCCACTTGTTTTATAAATTCAAGTACACATATGATGAGTGTAACAACCTGGGTTGTTCAGCAGCCAATACCTTAAAAACTATTAAACACCACCAAGGGTCATCATGTAAAGAAAGCTATACTTCTTCTGACTGGCTGTCATGTTCAGAGTGATACCACCACATAACAGACACTATTTTTCTACTTGCACACACAACTTGCACCCCATTCTTCAAGCATGTGTTTTGGAAAGAATTCCCTCTGGTATTACTGTTCTTTTTTGTCCCCCCAGTGACTGATTCTTTGCCTACAACCTCCCTAACTGAAAGTTCATTGTTGTGTTATCTAAAAAAGAAGACTGCATTATTTAGCAACAAACTGATTTAACTGTCATGGTTTCACCCCTAGCCAAGAACTGAGCACCACAGAGCCGCTCGGGGTGAGGTGGGGGGGAACCAAACCTTATGGGTTGGGATAAGGACAATTTACTGAGACAGCAGAGTGAGAAGTAACAGTAACAGGACTTTACAGCAACATACACAAGACCAGTGATACACAATGCAGTTTCTCACCAAACTGCACAACTCTGGCCATACAGCTCAGAGCCATCCCAAAGCCAGACTGTCCCCAACATCTGTGCTCCTCCCCCCACCAGCCCCCCTTTATGCCACGCATGACATAATTGGCATGGAATACCTTCCTTGCCCCGTTTGGGTCACCTGCCCTGGCTGTGTCCCCTCCTGCCTTCCTAGGTGCTCCCCGCCTTCTCATTAGCAGGGCAGCATGAGAAGCTGAAAGGTCCCTGACTGCTGGGCAACAACTAAAACATCGGTGTGTTATCAGCACTGCTCCATCCAAACTCCCAAACAAGCACTACACTGGCTGCTGGGAAGAAAATTAACTCTATCCTAGACAAAACCAGGACAAACTGCAAAGAAACAGAAGTACTTCTCATCAGCAAAACCTGGTACCTGGTGCTACAGAGAAGCAGCTCTCACATTCATTTCAAGGCAAAGAGGCTGCCACCTCTATCTGGCCATTATTACCCTAAACCATCTCTCTTATCTGAGCTCCTACCACCCAGTTAAGTTTTCTGGCTCCAAAATACACTCAAGCACAAAACCCATCTGAAACACAACCTCCATAACATGATTAATGGGCTATCAATAGTTAGAAAAACCCATCTAACACAAGCTCAGGTACACAGTTCCCTTGTTATAGGAAAGACATGGAGTTGTTGGATCTAGTCCAGAGGACGGCCACAAAGATGATCAGAAGACTGGAGCACTTCTACAAACACAGATGCAGAGAGTTCAGGTTGTTTAGCCTGGAGAAGAGAAGGCTCAGGGGAGACCTTGGAGCAGCCATCTGGTACCTGGAAGGGCCTACAGTAAAGTTGGAGAGGGGCGGTTTAGCAGGAAGTGTAGTGACAGAACTCTCCTTCAGCTGAAGGAGAGAAGATTTAGATTAGATATAAGTAAGAAATTCTTCCCTGTGAGGGCGGTGAGGCGCTTGCACGGGCTACCCAAAGAAGCTGTGGCTGCCCCCTTCCTGGCAGTGTTCCAGGCCAGGTTGGATGGGGCTTTGGGCAACCTTGTCTACTAGAGGGTGTCCCTGCCCATGCAGCACAGGGTTGGAACTATCTTTGCGGTTCCTTCCAACCCAAACCATCCTGTGATTCACACAATAATATTAGAGCACACATTTCCTCCTCCGTCATGTAGCAACGCAGTCTTTTCTGTTGCTGCTGCTACTGGTTTCTAAAGCTTTCTAACCTTGGGAAGTCTCTTCTGCATCCTGGCAAGTGTCATGAAATTCTATTAGTGGGAATTGAAGCTTGAAACTGTAGAAGTAGTTATAACATTCTAGTGGTATTTATGGAAAGTGAGTAGACTCATCCTACTACTCAGTCCTTTTGAGGGTAACATCAATAAGACTACAATACAATATCTAAGGTTACATGTATATGTGCACATTAGGTACACACGTATCTAAACCCAGGGAAGTCCAAATTCCAAGTGTAGAGTTTAACATGAAGGTTAAGGGAGACAATGCCTTAAGATGTAACTAACAGCCCCCTTTTCTTTGTCTTCTGGATCTCTCTGTTCACATAATTAAGCCCTGTAAAAGCAGGTATGATCAAAGACTGACACTGTTAACAGCCTGTAATGCTTTATCAACTATGCTGTTTGAATTGCATCCGCAAAGTAAGATTTAGCAGCTACTGGAGTGGTGGGAACTCAGCTGGTCATCTCTGAGTATCCACTTCAGGATTTACAATAATCTAGGTTTTCTGAGCAAACAGAGGCCAAACAATCAGTTTCCCATTGCTAATTTCATCACTATAAGTGCTGGTCTGTAGAGGCATGACTGAGTGGCAACAGTTTTAAGAGTTGCTGAATTTTGAAAACACTAATATTTAGATATGCCATCTGCTTTCAGTACCAAAGATGCCTACAGCAGAACTCAAGGGACATTTGCACAAACCTACTGTTTTATTTCAGCCAGTGTTTCATGTTTTCACAGGCTTTTTTTCTTTTTTAATCCTCTCAAGCTGGAAAATCAAGTGCCACTGTACAAAAAGCTACATTCAAAGGGATGCCAAAGTAACAAAAGCCAAGACAAAACACTTTCTTTGGAACAGTTTTGCTACTGCAATATATTATTTGTAGCTATTGCTTAAGACGACAAACAAAGCTCAAGTACTGCAAGAAACATGACACAAGGCACATCCTTTATTTATTTTGGTTTATGCCACAATATGAAGTCCTGGTTTCTGGAAGTCCTACATTATCAGCTTGAACTACACAGTTCCTCAACATTATCTGAGCAGACCAGAAGTGCCGACAAGACATATCCGCCTCTGATCTCAGGTAAAGTAACCGCCTTAAAAATGGAAACCACACGTTAGAACAACAGGACAACAATCTCTTTGAAAGCTGCTGCGGTTTTTTTTAAGTGAGGTAGCTTACTATGCGTTAAGTCTCTGGGGGAAGGGCCAGAGAAACACGCCAGCTCCCGCATCACCTTACCACCTCCGGTTTCTGCAAACCGTTTTTCCCAGAGTAGGCAACAAAGCCGACCCCGCAAAAGAAGCGGCAGCCAAAGCTGCTGCTGCTGCTGCTCAGCTGAAGGGGAAATTTAAAACTCGCCAAGTTGCAGGACCGGGTGCAGCGGCGCCTCCCTGCCTGCCTGCCTGCCAGGAGAAAGCCGGGCCGGGCGCGGGCTTTGCAGGGCGGCGGGGAGCCCTACCCTCAGGGCCTCGCACGCTGCCCCGTCGCGAACCTTTCACCTCCCGCGCCGGCATTTCCTCCCCCGGAGCCCTTTGACTCGCCTCGGCCGCGCGAAAACGCAACCGGCGGAAGCCTCCGGCGGGCCCCCGCCACCCGGAGCGGCCGGGGCGAGGGTGAGCAGCGGTAAAGGCCAAGCCAGCCCC